>JAQGAV010001212.1:0-22646 GCA_034691345.1 Phasmarhabditis papillosa
ATTCCGGAATGAATGGCCGAAGCCCTGCCTCGAAGAAATCTACAACTATTGTGATACGAGTGATACAGGAAATAAAAAACTTTTTAAATACTTAAAAAAAAAATACTAACTAGAAGTAGCATTGTTTAACTGACCAGTAGATTATATCATCTGTATCACAAGAGAGGTGGGATTAAATAAGAATTAATCTATAGTCTATCTCAAGACCTAGGTTTCCGCGCGGTATCATGAGCGGCGCGCTGTGTTATAAAAAATGGATGCACTTTTAGTGAAAACGCATTACGTCGACCCATTTTACATTCATTTTTATTCAACACCGCTTCTGCCTAATATGCTATCCTGCAAACCTAGAGAATCTAAAACTATAAAACAAAATTCCGTGGATCTTTCACATTCTTGGTACTGATGTTGAATGTTGCAACATTTCATATGGAACACGTGCCTTCACAAACTCTTGATGATTCTTGATGCAATTCCCTTACTCTTCTTTAATAGGCCCAATTTCCTAGGGCTTAGCTCTCCTTGAGTTATTCTTTACTTTCTGGTCACGCTGCCCTTACTTAGATTTGCATCTTTGTCAAATTTGAAACATTTAAAGGCCGAAAATAGAATTTATAAACTACTTCTGCTGTTTTGTTCACTCTGAATAGTTATTGTTATTACTTTTTCTAACATCTTTACTTATTTTTAGGGTGAACTCCTTCGTTATATCAAGTGAATGCATATAGGACGCTGCAAGAGTTAGGTTGAGTTGAATTTATTAATTTGGTAGAAAGTACTCTAACGGCTCTACCAGACTTCGTTTTGCATTAGTTTTGGAGAACTTTGATTCTTAACTACATTCATCTACAAACTGATATTACTATCTCGTACCGTGTGATTTTACCAGTCCACCGTATGTACTCAATCAAGTTACAAACATTATTTCCCAATAAATACATTTTAATCACTTGAACATGAACACATAGTTGGAACAGAATGCTCAAAATGGGCCCTTCCCGATTCCTGATTCGATCTGCAATTATTCTTATTATTCTTTTACAAACTAAATTACTGCCACACTGACTTTTTATCGGACCACCCGTCTAACTATAGGTCTAGCCACACATCTTTTTCTGACATTTCCCACTATTTTTCGCTATAAAAACAAGCTAAAAACCGCCCTAGGCAAACCTCGAATTCGGCCGAAAAATTTATGCATAAAAAGGCTTTAGCGTCGGTTATTTACCGGGGGAACCGATGCCGTCAATTTATATGAAATTCCTGCAAAATATTAGGCTAGAAAAACAATAATTTAGCAATAAAAGTGACATTTTGCAGGATCTGACTCGAATTTCCGGTTCTATTAGCTCTAGAATTATGGTGTTCTCTTAGAATTTGTCATTATAGGCTCGTTAGGTCTGCTCTCAGAATTTTCTAGGCAACTACGGGGGTTGTGATTTCTTGAGCGCGGCAGGGCGTTCCCAAACCTGTATAACTATTTAAACCATAAAACCTTTGTATTTTGCAAACTATTCAAGGATACAATATGTTATATCCCTTAAAGTCGAGCACCTCTTTTTTCGAAATACTCTAGTATATTTATTTATAAGCAAATAATAAAAATAGCGCATGACGTAGCTAATTTGCTCGACTTAATGAAATTGCTATAAGTGTTCTCTTGTTTATTGCATTTTTCATTAAACATATCTGAAATATATGAAACACCTTTTTAATCAACGTTTGTAGTATATAGTCGCATTCAAAAGGAACACGGCCGTGTTAATAAGTATTAGTGTTACAAAATTTTGTCTGAGTAGAGGCAGTTCGAAAGCACCTTTGCAATCTGCTGATATCGCGCATATAGAATGTAGGTGCAGTGTTACAAATGACGAAATACGCAGCATACACGGCCTCATCACTTGTGAATCGGACTACAGCTCAAGTCGAGAAAGTACCCAGCCCTCATTTTACAGTTCAATTAGGCCTTCTAATAGATTGTAGCTAGTTGATTTCCGATTTCCTTGCTTTTTGGTACCTATACCTAATTGATTTTATTTGTTCAGCCGTCGTCCAGCCATATTTTTGCTAGTTGTACCCTAGATTGAGGGGTATTTTGCTGAATTTTCATATAATTTCTGATTTTCCAACCCACCCAGCTTCCGCTCTATAAAAACCGTGTTTTCATCTTTTTTTTAGTATTTTTAATTTTGTCCGGAAAATTCTGAAATGGAACCGCTAGTGTGCTTTTCGAGGAACTCTTTGTCAATTGTATACATTCCGAATAAACATCTTTTAGAGGAAACGAGCAAAAAGCAGCGTTTTTAAGTTCGGAGAGCAAAGTCGAGTTCTACTTCTAATTTAGCCTTCACTCCTTAGTTTTTAATAATGGGTTAACGTATAGACAGGATATATCAGTAGATAGAGTCGACAGACGAATCGCTTGCAGCTAAAGGCCTGTTTATTTTAATGCGAGCGCAAAATTATATCGGGTCCTTGTGCATTTTCCTTGGATTTCCGCGCTCCTTCTTAATTTTACCGTACACCAATGCAAACGATTCATCCGTCGACTATAATGGAAAGTGATGTCGAGAATCGGAATTAATGACTACCGGAAATTGGAATTTTGGCTGCCTTCTAGTTCCATACTTCACTGCAATTCCAATAATTCAATTGTTGGTTATTAAAGGCTGCTAACAACCAGTGTCTTTTTAGAAGGACAAACCCTCCAACTTCTTCAAACATCTTTAGAAACCAAGGATTCGAAAGATTAAGTGGAATTTAGGAACCAGAAAACTTAAGAAGTGCTGAATAGCAACTTTGCTAGGCTTTAAAGTGTTTAAAGAAGATGAAGTTGGTGTAATTGAACTTCTAAATCAGTTTTAGTTTTACTTGGTAATTATAATACTGAAACGTTTGAGGACCTTTATTAAAGCTAAATTTTTAATTTTTCATGTAAATTAGTATCTAATTACATCACCAGCTTCTAAAAGCCGTTCTTGAGAAAATCTAAAAACTGAGAGCAAGTTTTCTCTTGAAGCTCAACTCGCAGTAGCCTTGTAGGGCAGAGCTAGTTATCCGGCCCGGCCCGGCCTGAAATTTTGGAGGTCAGGCCGGGCGGATAACCATCTCTGTTGTAGGGCATTCTCTCAGGTGTTAGACTTTTCTTTCTTCATGTATCAGCTCTTTTTTCTTGCATCCTAATTAACACATTTTGTATGCGCCTAAAATTAAACAGAAAGTACGTTCATCTATTAATTCTCCGTATGAAATGCGGTATCTTATTCTACTTTTATTTTTAACCTTAATTTCCCATTGAGTACACTAGCGAGCGCAAAACAACAGAAAGCCATAGCAATATAGAGAAATAAGGAAGCTTATAAGGGATTGTTAACTAATTATATAGGATAGAGTTATAGCATGATTACAGAGTAAAACTCAAGTGTAACTTGCGCATTCGTAAACTTTCAGAATCAGTTTTCAAGAGATTCTGACACTCCATTATTACTCTTGAATCCTACTGTATAGTCTGATTCGAAAGTAATAATGGAGTGTTAAAAATAATCTCGTTGAAAATGGCTCTGAAGTTATTCGAAAACCGAAAATATACGTTAAATTTCTTTAAAATACGCAAGTAGCACTCCATTATTAGACTTGAATCACACTATATCATGTTATTGAATATGTTCTACAAGAATAGGCCAATAATAAATTACCTTTTATCTTTAAGATCATTTTTTGTTTTCTATAAAAGTTGGTTCTTGATATTCAACCACTTTTTATATTCTTTTCCAATATATATCTGTATTTCAACATAAAAAGGTCAACACTTTGTTGTCGACAGCTTACAATTCAAAGCTTTCAGAGTGTTTGACCACCATATTGGAAAACTATAATTCTGTTTTTTCCCTTATATTTTAAATATATTTATCATTTGAACCACCATCTTAAACTAATTGTTTTTCATAGAAATGGGCTAAAAATACCCATGACCTTATATAAATAGACCATCACATGATACCAACCAAAAGTAATAACTTATTTTGAAAATAAGAAAATTGAATCTAGGCTTGCAAAATACTCGATATGAATATTAAATTCACAATGGATTCGTTTTGCTATTGCGTGATTATATATCTTATTGTAGGTGGTTTAGGAATAAAATGCGTGTACCAGGTATCCTAAATAGATTTAAGTATAGACGGAAATAAGTTATATAGGAACATCACGCAATCATTCAAAAGTATTTTATAGCAGAGTTTCTTCTTTTACACCTTTATTTTTATTAGGCTTTTTTGTTTTATCTTATGTTTCCTACAGAGCTCGGAATGTGCCGATTTCTGACATCAGTCTAGAAATTCCCAAAATTCTACTTGCGTTCTTTCATCTTTCAAGTATATTATAAACAAAAAAGAATCATTCTCTGGATCCGGCCGGCCCCCGCGGCCCCCACCGCGCGGGATCCTTGAAACAATAAAAGCAAGTCTTTTTTGGAATAATCAAGAGGATGACCTCAAACTAATAACTTTTTGATCACTACCTTTTAGATTGTTCTCATCTAAGATTATTTAAACTTATTTTAAATAAGAAACCAAACTTTAATTTTCAACAAATGTTATTTCCTCTATAAAGTATATTATGTTTCTAAATTAAACCTAATTTCGACGACGCGTTTGACACGTTTTGCCCCCGGGGCTAAAAGTCGACTGAAAGAGTCTTATGTGTGGAGACAAACCCTACGTAGAAGTCAGATGGTTGGAGACAATCTTATTTATTTTATTCGAATTATTAAAAAAACTTTCATTTTTTAATTTATAAATCTATACGATCTTGACAATAGTGTTTGCAACCTATTAAACTTGCGTTTCCTTTTAAATTGGACCTGTTCGAGTAAATTTCCAAATCTCCGTTCCGTTCTACTAAATAGATCGATCTTTTAACGTCTAGTAAACTTCATTTTGTTCATTATACATTATGTATAATTCAAGTTATTGACATTATTTGTGTTGGGCCCTCATATTCGTGCTCTCCAAGAGTAATTAAATTCTCCATTAATACTACAACTACCGTACAGGGAACCTTGAAACTCCTAATATGTTTTATTTCTTTTCCACAGAACAAAAGCAGAGCCGCCCTTTTTCCTACTCTGTCGGGATTTTTGATCACTATTGACTTTTGCGGGCCCGTGCGTGCCCGAAAACAGTTGTTGGATATCCGAGAGCGGATATTTATTTGATAAAAAGTTGATAGAGGGAAAACAAAATAAATTAGAGTTAGAGCAGACAATGTGATTATAGCACTTTATCAAGCGGAATACGATTAGCTAAGTGGGTTACTGTAATAAGATTTGTATTTTATCAAGACCGAATAACTTTACAGAGACAAATTGTCTTCTGGAAATATTTTACCATTGATTTCGGAGTTCTATATTTATTTTAAACTTCATTTTTTTCTCTAAAGTATTTGTTCCCATTCTCCAAATATTTGTTTTACATATTGTTCATTTAAATATATATATTCTGGTTTCGTCTTGTTCTTTTGCAATAGTAATTGTTTCTCAGATCAACAACAAAGAGTAGACGCTCACTAATTGCAGTCAAAAACTATCATATATTACTACCTTCTCTGTACTTTAAGAAAGAAGAGTTCTTAGACCTCATTCAGATTGCACAACCATATTCTTATATAAATTACTTTAAAAATAACTGCCTTTTCTTTCTTGCAAGAATCGAAATAATATATTTTACATGAATATCAATTTTTTGCAAAAGCTTTTCACAACATAGAAAGTAGTTGTAGAAGAATACCATATAACCGATTTACGGTTTTGGAATGAAATATATTGCCAACTCTATAATTTTTGGAAACATTCTTGTGATACTGTAGATAATTCTGTCTGATACCAGTATTATAGGATTGAATCATTTCTCAAGAAACACATTATTATAATGGCACAATTGCGAGAAATGGGGTGTTGAATATTATTATTCGCGGATATCAAAATTACAGTTCAGTTCCCATATTCATGTTTTATAGTGTTTGGTAGAACGTGCAACAAAATTTTTGGCAACTTTTTTGAACTTCCGGCAATCAATATTTTAAACCCTGTTTCCTAGTTAACTTCCGGAGCATGCATCTAGTTCGTTTTTAGCTTAAGGCATCATTTTTAAATGTTTCTAGAGTTCTCCGTTAGCGTGAAATATGTTTTTTGTTTCCCTCTGAGCTCTGTGACAGAAATCTGTCAAACTGAAGATATTGACCCTTTTTTACTTGTTTTTCATTATTGCAACTCAAAACTAAGAAGAATTCAGTTACTTGTCTTATATTTAATATGCTTGTTAAAATTGTCAGTCATGCTATTATATTTTGTAAGTATGCACTCACCAAGTATCGCTACCATATCAGTCAGTTACATTGCGTTCATTTTAGAATTAACGTATTTTTAAGGCTTTCATAAGTTTATGCGTAACTGCTAACTGTATATTTCTTATCATTTCAGAGGCGCCTCCTTCCTAACTTTCAGTCTTAGGATAAAAAAAACGGAATTTTCAAACTATCGATGTGCATTATTCGGCATTACAAATTTGTCAAAATAGAAGTATATAGTGTTGTTCAAGAGTAAGAAGGCCATCTTTTCTACAAATATAGTCCGTTTCAAAACCTAGACTGCAAGCGCCGTTTGTAGTTAACGTGCCGCTCTAACCGGCTTCCCCTTAAAAGTGCAATTTTACTCGGGCAAAATTGCTTTTCCTTATATAGCTTATAGCGGCACATTAAATACAAACTGCACTTGCAGTCTAGGTTTTAAAAGAGACTATTTCTATGCTAAATTTATGTATTTAGACTACTTTGAATCGGTAAGTCTTGCGAACTGGACATTTAAATTTATTAACACGGCCTCTTTACTCTCGAGTTGAACCATCTTTCAAAGTTCACTCAAAACTATAGTCTATTCGTATATATTTTGCAATTTTAAAAAGACTGAAGTTTAACAATGCCTGCCCACCCTCGCAACCGCTTCCCCATTAAATCGCTTGCAATATTTCTTATATAACACGGCATTTCTTTTTGCGACACGTTGTCTTGTCACTTTGCGTACGTGCTTGCGTATTTAACAGACACAGCTGTCCTTACCAAATGACTGATTAACCCACTGCTACTTCGAATTCCCGGATTTTGGGCATTTGAAATTTGGGAAATGATTGTGAAGGAAAGGATCTCTCTCTTTTCTAGAGGCAGTTTTTGAAGCATAACAAATTTTGAACATTAGGGGTTACGATCTTTGATAGTGGATATGTTTCCCCGTTGAATGTAAAGAAACCTTTGCAATAGTATTTTCCTGTTTTTAACACCAAACAATCGACAATTCTCAAAATGTCCTTTGAAAACTTTAAATAACCTTTATAGGAGTCCCCGAAATTATTAAATATGCAGCTTCACTTCATTTGGAACATGGGAATTGTAAACAATGTAGTGCTTACAACTAAAATAGCACAATAGGCTCATAAGGAAGCTATAGTCCCGGAACTCCGGGCTCGTCATGCTAAATCTAGTTAAGGCAGCGGGTGGTCTGCCAAGATTAGAATCAAAATAGCAAAAAGCTACTTCCAAACACGTTCCGAACTGTTTTAGCGTAAATAATTAGGTTAGATAGTGCAGACTATAAATGTGCACGTACACATGTACATAGTCTGCATTAAAAGACCTCAGAGCGCGGTGGTATACATGCGTATTTGTCTTTTTCTGGATATGTTACAAAATAATACTAGCACAACAATATTCTTCTGACAACAAACAAAAAATTGCGCATCGAACCATATAATGGAAGATTAATTTTTTCTCAAAAACGAGCGATTTTTGAAGCCCTAAACAAAACCGCTCACTGCAGTCTTTTTTTGTTATGGACTATGCCATTTATTTTGTAAGATTAGGCCAGACTTGACCTAAGTTTCTGATCATCAATTAAAAGTTTTTTTTTCAGAATTGATTGACCTTGTTAGAAAGTATTTAAAATTTCGCAAAAACCTTTGAATACTCTTGAGAAACAAACTAGAAACAATCTACCAGCAAACCACTTCACAAATTATTTTAATGTCCCGATAGACTAGTCCAGAGTAGTATCCAAATATTGAATGCAATTCTGTAAAATAGAAGAAAACAACTTGATTCTCCCCAGGTATCTATTTACTAATCTATTCTTTTGGTACGCTCACTGTCACAAAATATATCAGCAAACTATTTTCGAACTCACTTGGCCTGACAATCTTGTTTTGAGGAAGTATTGTCTTAGCGGCAAAATCAACGCTGCTGAAAGTGCGGTCCGACTCCATCGTTGCACAAATCATTTGAAAGATCGTAGGAGAAGGAAATCATGTCTAGCCTTTAAAAATATTGACCGAAAATCTTGTTATGAACGCGGTAGTCTTTTGGAAAAAGTAGGAAGTTATTCTAAATGATTGGCACTTTCAAAGAATCCTACAAAAAATCACAAAATCTAAATTCGTTACATGAAGTTCTGAGGCTATAGCTTATGTGTTGGCGCCGCAGGCGTTATTGCGCAGACGCCAACATCCTTATTTTGGAATGAGGGGTGTGGCTAGGATTATTTGTGGTTTTTTCAAACCTGCCGGTATTTATTTCAAAACACTTCATTACTTAATCTAACAATAATAATCCGAGCCATTTACCTGGTCACGTTTTGAAAAAAAAACTTCTAATCAATGCGTAAAAAGCGTGAAAACAAGGGTCCAGCCCAACTTTTCATTATTGGGTTTATCTTGGGTCCAGAGATTTTTAGGTTTGCTACCCAGATAGGTAGGGTCCAGCCCCAATCAGTAGCATTTGGGTGAACCCCCTACCCCTGGCTATGTCAGAACAACCCCCGGCAGATATACTAACTTCATGGGGGGGGAAGGACTTCTCACCTAACTTTAGCGTTCGGATATTCTTCCGAAGCTAAAGACTTAATTTTGATTAGACTGAATCTCTTATCTTTACTATAACTTACACTACTGGGTTCCTGAGAAATCTTTGTCCGGATGCCTCCAAAATGGCACAGTTGTTTAAAGATCCTAGGAAAGAAATAACATTGTCTAGCCAGACAGAACTGCTCCTAAAAACTTGTTATTGGATAAAAGAGTAGTCTGATAAATGCTTCAGCATGCCTTTTTGAATGAAATGATTGACACACTCCTATACTGACTTCTTACAAAAAATCAAGCAACTTATAAACTCCCGATATAAGTCTCCAGCTTCGGAACAAAAACGGCATGCTCAAGTTTGGTGGAAAAGGCTTTTTGAATCAAGTCTTTCCCCCCAACAAAATGGTTTCCCAACCAATCAGTAATTTTGAATGCTTACATTATAGTTCATATTATGCCGCATCCCCAAGTTCCACTAAAGCGCAGTGACAAGGTTCCACATATATAGTCGGCGGACTAATCGCTTGCAAGAGCCTACTGTACGAACTGCAAATTTATTATAGTTTATTAAACAATAAGAGCAAATCTGTGCTCTAATTTGAATTTATTACACCTTTAGCTGCAAGCGAGTGCAGACCTTTCGATATGAAACATTTATCTAGTTAACACTCAATTGAACTGTTCATTTATTTACTTACTATATTAATAAAAGTATTCTAATACTTTTATTTTATGAACTGAATGTCTATACTGCAGAGTTGAATTTTCCTTTCAACAATGCCAAACGGGCACAATAAAAGCAAAAACTACTAAAATTTCAATAGCCAAAACGTGTTATTTACTAAATAATTGTTGCTGAATACGTTTCCATAAGCAATTTTTGCAAAAGTAGTTCGTGTGTTTGACGACTTTAGGATATATTAGTTCATCTACAGCTAAAACCTTTCAAAATTCGAAGGATGCAAACATATGATAAATATTGTTGATGTAAAATTGCATTACCTTGATAGCTTCAAAACTAAAAACTTACTTTTAAAAGCTTAACTATAACTTGAGTTTGAAAACCACACACTAACTAAACAAACTAATCTATTTTATTAATTTAATCAATATCAATCAATAGCTTCTCATTATTTCCTGGTAGTGTTGTTTCAAATGTCTAGTAAATCGTTTGTCGTTTAACATATGTTCACCGATGTTTTCATTTGAAAAGAAAAGTTTCAACATTTTATAGCTAAAAGAAACACGATAGTCTGTTGCTCTAAGAAGATTTTGCAGGAATTACAAGTTTTTTGTTGCCAGAAGAATACTTTGTCTTTTGATACTTTTAGTTATATTGTATTTGTAAATCGTATTTCATAACTTGGCTAACTATTTCTCGATTAGAAAACTTTATATTACAATCAAATTGTGAAGAAAAACTACGGAAACTTCTAAAACTTATGCTAAATCCAGAAAACAGAGAAATCTGTTAAAATAGCTCACACCCGTATTGTGTTACACCACGTATTACTTGCCAGCTAGAGTCTACTGGAACTCTATTCTCAGGAACTGCCCTACCTGCATTAAATATATACTAGCACTAAATTATTAACTTTCAACAAAACTATTTCTCAGCAACTATTTTCTCGATTGCTTCTAAATACCTAGTTTCAAAACAGAATAATATGAATGTAACATCTCATTCTCGAAATCCTTCAGTTTTATAAAGTTTCACCCCAAACCTTACCTTATAGAACGTTCAGTCTAATTCATCATCAATTTCATCTATTGCACCTATTCAAATATGAACTTCCGCTCTCGGCAGCTCCATTATTTACCAACGCCATCTCCGGATTCCGTTAGCTAGAGTTGGCCATCCTGCATTTACGCAGCTCTTCTTTAATTCGTAGAACTGACATTTGCCCTCGGGGCGTTAGGATGCGGCAACCGGCAACATATTCACTCACTTCCTTAGAGTGAAATACTCTCGAGAGTCTAGTTTTCAAAGTTCAAAGCTACTATTATAAAAACAAGCTTCGTCACCAAAGATGATCATTTATCATATTAATTGCTTGTTTAAGATGTTTGTCACTAAATTTTAAGTTTCATTTTCAAACATGACTTACTTACCAAGAAACCCCTGAATTATGTTGTAGCCATCTTACTGTTTCGCTTTTTATTAAGCTTTTTGGTACAAGAATGGATAGTATTCGAGAAATCTAGGTAACCAAATGTTATAAAGGAATAATTATCTTTATTTAGGAAAAACAATTTAACAATAAGTATATTATGCAACCGTTATATCAACTCGAACATATTATGCTTTTGAATTTTCAAAGTTTTTGGAGTACTCACAACTTCTCCACGTCGATCCGTCGACTTTTTCGAAAAGCCAGACAAAGATCCACCGCACGGGAAATGAATGAATATATGCAAAGAAGTCATGTTTTGACCTTCTTAGAAGACCATAGGCGACTCTTCTTTTGAGAAACATGAAGGTTTTGAAAGAAGTTTTAATTTTCAAGACATTTATAACTTTTTATATTGGTTTTAAATATTAAATGAATATAAATACGATTTTGAATAATTTTAACAATTCAAGACCTGATGCAACTTTTGCGTTCAACCATAGATGTTTCAATGAAGAACAACTAAAATTCAAGCTTTCATGAAATTGGATCATGCTCCATAAATACACTTCACTTCATTCTCCGAGTTACATCCGGAACCCTTGAAGCTCTGCTCATTTAGCCAACTGCGCTTTTCTTGAAATAACCAGTGTCACTTTTGTTCTTCTCACGTAATTCGATACCTTCGAACCCCCCAATTGCCCCACTTCTTCGTCCTAGAAACCATAATTTCTGATTCCTCTGAACCAGAAAACAACAATAGTTGTCCGTTATTTATTCAATTATTTATCTGCCCTTATATTTATTTACACACCGTGTTTATTTATTGTTATTCCGGGTCTTGTGAGCGGACGGTGTTGTATTCCTCTAATCCAAGAGAACTTTTACAAAAGATCGGAAATCTCTTAGAGTTATTAAACGAATATTAAACGTGTTTTATTAAAATCCAAATAGCGCCGCGATAGTTGTGGAACCAAAATAGTTGGAAAACCTTGCATTGGATGGAGTATAAGCTTCAAACATATATTACTTATGAGAAAAGTTGCTTTTTGCTTTCTATGGTCATTTATCAATAGTTACCGGCCACCCTGTAGTACTCGATCAAAATATAATAAGTTAACTAACTATCTGGAACAGAGCTGTGCGGATTTATATCCGGACTCTTGTTTAGATCGGGCACTTTTTGATCAGCTCGGGATCCGTATGACGAAAAACGTGATAGCTGCAGCCCCGGATCGGTAACTGGTTCGATCACTTTAAATTTACAGAAAATCGTCAATAAGAAAATTTAAATGATAAGAATGTAAAACATTCCATAAGATCGGGACTTTCTGGAAGCGAGTCTGAAGGAAACACATCTATTTCTTTTTTTTGGAAAACTACCACCCAAAATTCTATAAAAAATAGATAAAAACAGGTTTATAAATAATGAACTGCCTTTGCAACTATTCAAGAGTAACAACCCCATACAAAATGTTACTCTTTCTGGCTTTGAAGGTTACCATTCCATTATTTTTGCTCGAAACAATACTCAATATCTTTCAACAGCTTACTTTTTGCTTACAGTAATCCCTATCTTTTGAGAATTGTCTCAGCAAACCTTTGGCAGAGCACGCTGGTGTTGTCCAATTACAAATTCGCCGATACTTTTGTCTTATTTATGGAAACTACAAATTATTTATGGACCCCCCGTGGTGTGCCTTTTATTTTGCTTTTTTGTCTCATAAAGTCAAGTACAGCTCTTGTTTTTGAAGCAGCCGCGGTATTCGGCTCAATCAAATTTCGAATCTCGTTCCTCAGACGCTTAAATGGCGAGAAAACAATACGGCGGAACTATATTCTAGGATAAATTGTAAACCAATCAATATCAATCAATAGGGATATGGGCTTGTACACAATTTAAGATGGTGGCTATACAAGCGATATTATTCCAGTTGGAAACTGGATGGTTGTTTGTCAAGTATCGAGTTCCACTTATAAAATCCATACCAGTATCAGATTATAGATATTGTGTTGTTACTAAGTACAGACTAATATAACTGAGTAAATTTACGAAGACGTAGTTTACTTTCTAGCATTGAAAAGTTATTTAAAGGTATTCATAAAGTGTTTTCTGAGATTTATCCACTGCATCTTCTCCAGGTGAAGTAGTCCTTGAAATGTATTTAATGTTCATTTGACAATGCTGCTAAACTATATATCATGAGTACATCTCTTGTTATATCTAAACTAATGCTCAACAACTGCTCGACTTAAAGCCAAGTTGCACTTAATAACGATTGTTTCTAATTTAAAACTAGTGAATAACAAGTAAACATGTTGTCTTAAGACTATAATCCTTTAAACAAGCAGTAAAAGGGGGGGGGGGGGGTTCACTATGCAACTGATCTACGACTCTTGATTAGTTGCAAAGGCAGTTTATGATTTATAAACCTCTTAATCATTTTTTTATAGAATTTTGGGTGGTAATAAAAAAATTGATGGGTTCGATCAGTTGTTTCATGATACCTCATTGAAAGCATAACTCGCTTCCAGAAATCCAGATCTTATGCAATATTCTACATTCTTATCATTTAAATTTTCTTATTGACGATTTTCTGCAAAACGTTAAAGTCATAAACCCAAATTTTTGCTCTCTGGTTACCTAAAATGATAAAATCTTCGTTTTTCCAGTACCTCCGTCTCCACCCGTCTCCACTTCCTACCAACTGTTCGTGATCACTCGATTTATCAATTTTTTTTCTCCAAACCAAATCCCCCCAATTGCTCGATTTATAATAGCTGATTAGACTTTTATGATAATATATTATCTGGGTTTATTTATTTAACAGAATCTATAGATATTTTGCTTGCCTAACAAAAAGGAAACAATCCCCCCCCCCACCAAGTTTTGGCTTTTATTCCACTCAAAAGTGCATCCAAACAACTATTTCCGCTGTCGAAACCTATCTCGAAACCAAGTTTACAGCCCTGTAATTTCCGAATGCTCCACTCAAATAAGGCAAACTTTTACGAAATTTCAATCTTGAAAAAGGTTTTCAGTATAGAAAATAGGAGTCTATTTCGTTTGAATACTAGACAGACAACTGTTCTAAACTCTCGACATAATTACTATTTTCTTTAGAGAAATGTTTCCAAAGGGGAATCCAGTGGAAAACCATGAATTTTCCATTGAAATCACAATGAAATATAGAAGTTTAAGTTATAAGGCAACAAAAGTTAACAGGTTCATTTAAAAGTGTATCTGACTTACTATGTAACCATAAGTTTGTGGAATAAACATACTCGAGAAAAATCGTTTTTGATGTTGAACGATCGCTATGAACTAGGTGGGAGTCTTCCTGGTCGTTTAAAAAGTACTCACACGGAAGTTTACAGCACGGTTTCTGGGTTTCATGTTATTTTTAGTTTTTATGTAAATTTTCAAGAAAGGAAGCGAATTTGCACATACTACAAGGAAAACTGCGTGTTTTTTCATTTGAACATTTAGAATGTCTGGCAAGTTTCCGTGCTTTTTAAACCTTTAGGAGTTTACTTTTCAGTATCAGACTGTATAGGTTCAAACGGAATACTAGAGAGACTGGTATTAGGTATAGTTCTATTCAAGAATAATAATGTAGTGTATAAAAAGAATCTTGTTGAAAATGGCTCTGAAAGTATTCGAAAATCGAATATATACGCAAGTAACACTCCATTATTCATCTTGATTCAGACTATTACTTATTTTCGAATCTAGTGAGAAGGTTTTTTGCCATTTATGATAAAAACACTGCAAACGATAGAGTTAGGACAGTTGTATTAAAGAACAAGTGTAAATGACAACTACGTATTATAAAGATGTTTGCTTAAAGTACATTAAGTACTGTATTTCTTGTAATCGCACATTTCACACAATAACTGGAGATTTCTTAGGCGCATGGTTTCGGCCATTCAATCCGGAATCTTCTGAGCAGAGACGGCTCCTCTCTAACATTCAGTCTTCGGGTGCACGAAACTATGGGATAAATATTTTTGCTTACAATTCCCTACTTGAATCATGTTTAAAGAATGAAGGCTTTGAATAAGTTTGTCAATGCTTAACTTTTATTCTTACATCAAAATTATCCATACTGAATCCGAAGTATCCGAAAATCTATATTCCTTAGTACGGAATCGACAAAGATCGTAGATCAAACAGATTCTAATCTCTAAAAGTATTGCGTCTTGAAGATAGAATCAGATTCATCTTTGTTTTCTAGTAGAATATTGCACTATTTGACATTTTCACTATTTTTTGATTTCCTAATCTCTCATTAGTGATATTTTCGGTTAACTTTCAAAATATATAAGAAATTAATGGTGTTCTTAAAAGAGTAAACAGTTATTGTGCTCAACAAAAATCGAGTAATTTTGAAATCGGGTGTTTTCTTCAAGGAAGCCACCACAGGACAGGTTTGCTCGTCTTGAAGATAGGAAACAGTCAAGCGGTCCTTATATTTTCCAACAACTCTCCAAGAACCCCAGCTCAGAAAAAGTAATATATTTTTTCTTTAACACCCCACAAGCTTATCTATTCTTCCAAGTCCCAGTCTACTTGACAATTTCATTCATATTTGACTGGTTCAATTCTTTTGCTCTTATTTTATAACTTCTTCCCTTCCACGTAGCTCTATTGTCTTTTTCAGAATGTCGGATTCGGCTGGTATTCCGCCGTCGCCGATGTCTGCATCTCTCCTCCCAGCAGTCTCTCGACCAGAAGATTTCCTGGCGCCGCCCCCTTCAGAAGGGGGGAACTCCTCTATTTGGGAAGAGGTGGATGAAAACAAGTACGTTATCCACGGAGATCCTCTGCTCCAGAAATTAGTTTTTCGAAGTTCTTTGACCTAACCTAGTAGTCTTCAGCCATTTGTAATAATAGATGATCTAACGAAATTAGTTTTTTTTAGTTGAACCCTAGATAGTTAAAGTTTTTAAACTTTTTGTCTGGACCGAAAAGCCTAGAATGCCAAAAGTATCCAAAGTTTTGAAAAGAACTTTTTGGATAACAGTTCCGAAATTTATTTCCGCAATACTAAACAAGTACTTAAAACAGATTATCACAAATTAATAGAGAGCGTTTCTCTATAAAGCATAAAAGTTTTCTTGCTCACTAAAAAATATTATGGGAAACACCGCAAACAAAAACAGTTATTTTATACATAATGTTATCTAATAGTCTTTCAAAATCAGGTTTTGGTTGAGAAAAATACTTACTTTCAACTATGATGACAGTATTTACACTACTTTTATATTAGGTTACACAATATTTCAATTCTTGACTATCTTTGCTAGCCTAAACCTGCTATATTTGCAGAATCCGAACTTTTTATCTGGATCTGCCCATCTATCAAACTTTGGACTTTAGTCCGTCTCTTCCGGGAATCCCGTTAATTTACTCCCTCGCAGCTATGATTATTCTAGACGGCGTGGCAGAAATTGCCATCGCCCTCGCTTACACTTACAAGGTCCCCGGGGGGAACGATTGTCAAGTTTTTGACAGGAAAACCTTTATGATTAGTTATGTGCAGTTTCTTGTTCCAACGGATACGAGCTTGCGCCTTTTTTATCCTGATATTCAGATTTTAGTACTATGAAACTGAGAACATAAATTTTAAAAATATTTTTGGATTGAGATTCTCAAATGTTTTGCATCTCAAACCTTATAGAAGTATTGCAATTACCAAACCTAGACTCAGCCTAACTAGAGAATGCAATTATTACTTGTTAGTTTAAACATAGATATTTCGAACAAGTTTTATTCATTTTTATACTTTTAACTTCTGGTTCTAAATTATATTTCTTATAAAGTGATTTCATCAAAACTTTTTCTCAAAAACAAACAAATTCCTCCTGCATTTTCATACTTTTCGAAACCACATGGCTAATCTGAAACTACCGAGTCTTCATATAGTCAGATGCAAAAGTATCGAGGCCGTGTATGCTACGTATTTCATCATTTCTTACTCCTGCTTATTAATACGACCTTATTACTTTTGAATCCGACTATACCAACAATTCCTAAATCCTAACGGACGGAGGTTTGTAGAAAACCGTTAGGATTTCATGTAGCAAGCTCCAACTGGGTATATTAAAAGCCAAGACGGTATTTTCGAAACGGCCCTAATCAATCCTTAACCTTAAATTCTAGTTTCGGCTTACTCTACCACAAAAAACCTTATATCCAAAACATTTCCTGTTATTACATAGATTTCGCTACTTTATCCTGTAGGAAAATTGTGGAACTTTTACGGAAACTCGGGAACCAGCGAATTTCGAGTGGAAAAGTACTGAACTGGCTTGGCGAAGAATATATTGTATCTATTTTTATGTTTATGAATATTATCTTATTCACTCTTGTTATTTCTTTGTTTTCTCCTGAACAACCATTATTCTAATGGTGATAAATAATTTAAAAAGCTCTTTAAGCAGAATAAACCTTGTTTTTCTACGATTCTAATTTCTGAACTTGTTAATTACCCTCGCCGGTTGAGGTCAGTAGTTCCCCGTTCATTTGTTGATTTCGTGCTGAGATATCTTGCATTTCTTGCGTCATGCAGTCCTATAATTACAAATGTACTAATCCCGTTTATGCTAGTAAATGCTGCACTTTCCTATCAGATAAACTGCGAGTTTAGTTTTTGTTTGGGAATATTTTTTGTATTTTTGTGAATTCTTTGAAAAGTGAGAATATATTGTTAAAAATTGAAAGTTTTTGAGTAATCCATCAAATATTTTGGACCAGGTAGGCTTGATCGTTCTATATATTTGTTCATATTAGATGCTAATATCAATATCAGATCATCCAACCTGGGCCCGTGCCGGCCCGCCGAAGGTCTGATCAATATAGTAACTACAACTTGTATTTCAGTTAAGACTATCTTTCGGTAAACCAGAGTTCCTTCTATAATACCACTCTGAGTCAAAAAATTTGAAAAATTCCAATTTTGAAAAATTGCGTGGTTCTCTCTATCTCTGACCATATAAACTGAACTTTTGAGCTTTTCTTCGGCGTACAAAATCCCCGAAACGCTAACTTTTGTCTCAGTTGGCATGCCATTTTGAGTTTTTAAAGCGGACGGGGCAGTCGGTTGCCTTCGTTAATTGCAGCTCTACGTGGAATTTGATGGATTGGCAGGGAAATTGGCCAAAATTCGAATGTTCATTTACTTTACTACTAGGTTGCTTACAAAAATATTTGTTTTAAAAAATAAGTTGCGAGGTAGTTTATCTGAGACTGGGCGTAAATTAGTAGAGAAAAAATATCCTAATTGGGGTCTTCTCGGAGTTCGGTGGGAGGTCTTCCATCTGAAGTCATTTAAGCAGCCACGGCCAGTGAAGTATCTGAATGAATACCTAGTTTATACTGGTATTTATTTATATTTGTTAAACTGTTTTCTATAGAAAAACGTTTCACAGATATTGAGTGGAATAGGTTGATAATCATACTCTGGGTATACTCACCCATTTTGTACACCAGTTATAAATCGAAAATTAGGCTTACACGTTTGTATGCTGCTTTCAGAATGCCAAATGCTTCAAGAACTCTTGATTCTGGTTAAAATCCTGTTTTTTTACTTTGCCTGAAATATGTGTCTATAAATAGGTTATTGCGATGTTTGGCGTTCCAATTTCAAACTAAAACTCAACATGCTTGAACGATTAAACAGAACTTTGAACCGAAATTATTTTACTTGATTGGCTTGCTAAATTGTATGTAACTTGTTTGTTTTCTAATATTTGGTACTCCCTGAAGCCATTATGATTCTAATTCACTATTGAAGACGAGCATATCAAACAATACCCGATGGTATTGCGATATTATACCAACAGAAATTTGTTAATGCAAATCATTTTACTCAATATTTTATAGACTTGCTGAACTTTGGAAGTTTTCTTTTATAGAGTATAGACTTTGAAGGTGTTTGCATAAAAACATAAGGATTGTGAATGATAATTGTATTGTTTAACAATTAAATAATTAACCAAATTTTCGTTCAGTTTATTATTTTTTGTACCTTAATCCTTTCCGTAGTGCTTCGTGCAGCATTGCAATACCTTTGAATATGCCGAAACTTTGCTATAGCCCCAAAAAAAGTTATCCGAATTCGTATTTCATTCATGGATCACGGCAACTTCTCCGTGCTTCTTTTGTCCTCTGAATAATCGGATTTTCGCGATTCGCGGGTTTTTCGAGGATGAACTTTCGCTCCGAATGCCAGGCAGTGAGGTCGAGAAACCGTAAAACGACCCCATCTGAAGGGTATGTGGGGCCGGGCCGTCTCCCCTGCTGGAGCGTAACCATATCTGAACCGATTTATCCAGTTTCGATAGAGTTTCAGATAAAATAACGCATTTTGACACTTTCAAAGTTATCCAAATTATTGAATGACCATAATCTGCCAATTTTTAAAAGTTATTAGTTCTTAGTCTTTCCTTTGTCCTTCGACTAATCGGATTTTCAAGAAGATTCTGGTCCTTTTCGCGTCGAGAGTCAGCCGTCACAAGCAAAAGACGGCTGGTCCTAATTTAATATCGTTTAGAGTAGTCAAATAAGACAAAACAAAAGGCAAAGGAGGCCAGACGTCCCATGAACGGAGAAACAATATTGTTGGCCTTTGTTTAAAGGTTGTAACCACGTGACCACACAGATTTAAAATCAGTGCATTTTCTGAATAAGTTATATATTTGTAATACTTAAATTATAATAATAATTATGAAAATACCTCTATAATCATATCATGAATAAATGAAATTACCTTTCATACCGCCCACTGTGATATTGAATCTTAGTTGTTTGGCTCGGATCTTTCAATAAAATTACTAGGAAAGCTCGAGATCTAAAAAGTTGTAGGTTATTGTTAGCTATGTGGAACAGTGTTGAATGAGTCAGGATAATTTTACTTTATTTTTAACAGAATTAACTTTCCATTAGACTTTTTCCGTAATAGTTTAAATTTCTTATTTTATAGTTTTCAATTGTAATTTTGACTATAGCTGCAGACCTCTTAACGGGCACTATTTTTTGGAAGTCAACATTTTCGGCCTGGCCACGGCCTTACTTATTCTATGTCTCAATCTATAGATACATATTCCTTTCAACTGAACATTCCAATTTGAATAAAAAACATCCATCATTTCTACGGAGCCCATCATAAATAACCCAATTAGACCTTTGAACTTTATCTGAAAACTAAAAGATCATTCATAGAATTGGTCTTATTTAATATTTTACTAACAAACAATAAAAAACTGGTTGAAATTATTTTTTCCGCTGATTTTCGACTCATTAGGCTATACTCATAAGTGAAAAGAGTCACATCATTATGAATCGAAAAATTATCGCAAAAACGCAATTTCTGACTTTTCTACATTAAATTTTGTCTTTTTTCACTCAATATTTTTATTTTTTGAATGTTATTTACAAGTTATAAACTATTTATATGGGTTTGAGCCTATCGTTTCGAAAGATTTGATTTACATAGCATTATCGATTAGTATTTTTTTATTCTACTATTTTAGTATGACTTCATCCGTAATTAACACCATTATGTCTTCTGGATCGACAGAAGTCTTTGAAGATTATCCAATGGTTTCTTTATGCGGGTTGGTTATTTATTATATTAATTTATTCTTAACTTTAATAAAAGTTATATGACTTATATAATTATATTAGCCACTCTTCTTTTGAGTTATTTAACTAATAACTATTATTTTAGGTTCCAACAATCAACAGAATCCTATTTAGTAATATCTGTTTTTGTAATTATATTTCTGTTATCGGTTATTGGTAACAGTATGGTCATCTTGGTCATATTAAAAGTAAGTTGTTTAAATAATATATTTTATATGCTTCCCTTGATTTTTATATAACAATGATAATTTGTGATACTTTTTATGGATTTACTCAAATTACTTGTAGATAAAAATTTGAGCGTCATTTCATTTCTAAAGTACCTTAACAAAATGTTGCTTGACCTTTTTATACGGATATACATGGTATATATATATTTTGTATTGTTTAAAAAAACTATATCACCCCCCCCCCCCCATTTAACGCAGTTCTTTTCGTCAGACTTCTTTTAGCGCAAAAACATCTCGTATAAAATCCAATTTTCTGCCAATTTACCAAATAAAACACGTACATTCAGATGCCAAAAAGATCAGAATTAGAAAATGCAGCGGCTATTTAGATAAGGGTAGAAAACAGTTTAAACTTGCGTATTTTTGCAAAATATTTCGTAAATTTGCGTTTTTTTTCAAGCCCGCGTTTTGTACACAGAACATGAAATAAAGCTCGTAATACGAAAAGTGGTTTCTGATAACTTGTTTTTCCTATTAAGAATTTACTTGAAAAGATAAAACTTTATTTCTGATAGCTTAGTTTTGTATCCAGCTTAGTTATTTTTATAACCTTTATACATGAAAAAGTGCACAGACCACCCAGTCAGCTTTCTAAGCCAGCAATTGAACATGAAACTTTTCGGCCTCTGATCAACCTGCATGAAAACCAGAGTAAAGTGAATTTCGACTCAACGCGGAACTTTATCCTCCTGCGAAATTAAATTAATTTGAAGAGTTTTCTATTATGTGAAGAAGGCTGTTTTGGTTAGGAGCTAGCGAGTAGGGCGGAAAACTAAGTTGGCAAGTAAACAAGACAATATTTTTGAATAAATAAATATACCTAGTACGAAGAGGGAGGAAAAAAAGGCTTTATCTTTTAAAATAAATTATATAAATATATAAATCAGTTGCTAATATCTTGACGCGCGATCAAACTAGGACCTGTATGGGAAAGGAATTGAATGAGTTACTAAAATTTTGGTTGTAGGCACTTTTTAATATAACTTTCTACTATAATAAAAATATTATGTTCTAAGACAGAAGTAGTTTGATAATGTATTGCATATAATAATATATATGTTTTCAGCAACGTGCAATGCGTTCTATAACAAATATATACTTGATGAACTTGGCCATTACGGACCTAATGTTATCCGTTGTCTGTATGCCACCCACGTTAGGTTTGTATTTTATATTATATTTTAATATATTTAATCGCTTGTGGTCAAAACAGTTAGAAATATATTGTATGTTAAATATAAAAAAGTAGTACCACCCACACTGATATTGTTCATTTCCATTTATCCATTTATCTTTTGCGTATTTTTATTTATAAAAACTGCTGAGTAATCATTTAATGTCGCGGAAAATCAAATAAACCACATGAAACCTACGGGAAATTTTGTTGTTTTTCGTTTTGTTTACTACGCAATGACTAAATTACATTAGCCGAAGCAGAAAACCACGCTTTTCTGATTTTGTGAACCTCGTCATATGATAAACTTCAACAAATTTGGAATGTTTCTAGCTATAATACATTTAAAGATAAACTTCGGATCATTGTAATAATAAAAGATTGACCTAATATTTTAGTATCTATGGTTACAAACTGTTGGCTATTCGGTAATCTATTGTGCAAGATATTCGCATATTTACAACGTAAGTAATACATGTGCATATAAGCATACTTTATATAGTCGGTAACAAGAAAAAGGCTGCAAGGTGCGGTGTTAAACGAGGGCTTTCGCAATTACGTATTTGGGTTTTATGAAATCAA
>JAQGAV010001213.1:0-22640 GCA_034691345.1 Phasmarhabditis papillosa
TGGATAAATCGGGTCTCATTTTTCCAGAATCTATATTTGGAAGTGGAATCCTAAAAATAAGTGAGCAGTTATAGAAATCATTTGTTAGGAAGCTTCGCTGGCTGGTCTGGAAAATTCACTCCATTCCATCTTCTTCTACTTCTGAACTGTGGATAAATCGGGTCTCATTTTTCCAGAATCTATATTTGGAAGTGGAATCCTAAAAATAAGTGAGCAGTTATAGAAAGTCAATCGACAGTAAACAATGGATCGTACCAGCCTAATAAAGGTCGGATCCCGTATTTAGGTGAACATGGTGAGACAAGGAATTGGTAAACCCAGTGTTGCACTAAAATAGATTTTTTCAATACTTCTATAGACTGTCTACAAACCTACGGTCCAAGCGCCCTTACAGAGATGGGCAGCGGGCGCGTAAATTGAATTAATTGATCGCTGATAACTGATGTGAGTTCTTAATTCTGGTATGCGAAGTATGCGCGCCGACATTTTGCGCTCCGGTAATTTGCGCGCCGACATTTTGGGCGCCAACATGTTGCGCCTCGTCATTTACGCTTTTTTTTAAATTTTATATCAGGCTTAGGCACCCGTGCCACTTTTGGCCCTATTTTCATTTGGCTTAGGAACCCGTTTTCGTGGCAAGCTTCAAAAAGAACAACACTAGCGTTCGATTGGTAACGCGTTAGGTAACAGTTAGCAAAAGCTTTGGCGCGCAATCTACCGTCGCGCAAAGCGTGGGCGCGCAAAATACCCGCGCGCAAAATTCATGCCAACCTTAATTCTAACGGTCGCTTTACATTTAAATTTATGATATCATGGATAGTTGTGATTATACAATTATATAACAAGCACATAAACATCTAAAATATTCAAAATGTTCTGTATTGCCCTCAGCCGTCAGCCATCAATTAATTAATTTACGCGCCCGCTGCCTATCTCTGCAACGGCGTGCGGACCGTAGGTTTGAAGACATACTTTATATCAAAGTTCGGAAACCCAGTGGAACGTTTCATTTAGCAAACATTGCGACCAACATTGGAAGAGCGCCATAAAACAGAGCAATCTTTATTCTGTAAGACCATTTGAAAATGCAAATATGCATAGAAATGTCTGCTCATAAAATGCTTTTTAACATACAACAAATCATACAACAACCATCGTTCGTTATTTTTCAACCTTATACAGTATTTGATACTTTTAAAATCTTACCAGGAGGGTGTTTGACCTTTTCTCGACCAATCAAGAATCGGCCGACGCGCGATTGTAGCGTATGAAAAAGGGACTCTGCTTTCAATTTTTGCTACGGAGCATGTTGGACGGGAGTAACGGGCTCCCGAAAAGTGAAGTTAGGATGCGCGGAATAGTCAAACACTCTCCTGAGGTCGTATGCATGGAAACTGGAAAGTATTTTCCCAGAAAACGTTTTCCGTATGCTTAAAATATACGTTTTCCGTGGAAAACATTTTCCTGTTTCCATGCATACTCAGCTTAGTCTCAAAACGAGAAACAGAAAATTTTGTCGATCTTACAAAAAAATGTTGTAATTCAAACGCGTTCAGCTTCCGATTTTGATGTTAGTCTACAGTTTTTCGTATTTTATCAGAAGATTAGTCCTCTAGACATATTCATTATTCTACATGTGTTACTGATAGCTCTACTACTTGTACGATTGCCTCATTGTGTTTAATGGTTCCAATTTGCACCAACAAATTCTTCAAACCGCTTGATGCAACTAACAAAACTTTTAGTTTAATACTAGTCATAATTTAATTCAGTTCATGGATTTGTTTTATCTAGAAAATTTCAGGTATTTTGGTCTATGTGGCGCTGTATTGTGCTTCTCTTAAGTTTGACGCATCCATTCTCCTGTGAAGAGTGGCAATTTGACGCTACTACAAATTCATTGTATTACGTATGTTTCTAGATGTATAACATACATATAGTCGGATTCAAAAGTAATACGGCCGTGTTAATGAGCAGGACTATTGCAATATTTTGTCTAACATTAAGGCCGAGCGAAAGCAACTTTGCAATCTGCTGATACCCCGCGCGTAAAAAGCCAGTAAGTGCGGTGTTAAAAATGACGAAATACACAGCATACATGGCTTACTTACTTTTGAATCTGACTATATTTATCTATATTGAAGAAACTGGCATCGGCGAGATTTTGGGCCCAATGCCGTGAGCTTACTGCAGTTAGCATTGGTCTAGGGGGTGTTAGTTTCAAGACTTTTGGGTGGTTTGAAAAATTCTGGTTCCTTTTATAAGATAAAGGTGTTTTATTTGTGGTCTATAACGTATCTTATCGTGCTAAAAAACGAAAAAATAACTTTTTTAAAAATTCTAACGTTCAGGTCAAGTATTCAGGTCAAGTTTGGCGGAGTATTAATGAATTTCGTTGAATCTGAGAATTATTGTAACTCAATGGGAGCACACTTGGCCTCTGTTCATAGTTTTGAGGAATCCCAATGTATCCAGAGTAAGTATTTGGTAACTTATTCTTGTGGTTAGTATAACTCAAAGAACTTGGTGTATAATTTTACTGAGCGGCGTATGAACATTAGAAAGTAATCCGCAAAATATTATATAGAGGCATTCTCAACGATATGCCAAGCCTGGGCCCAAACTCTTGATTATATATAACTCTTGCTTAAGAAGTAGCAAATGATACGTTGCAACAAAAGTCAACAAGCTGTGATTCCCTTTACTGTGGTTCAATACTATTTGGTTTAACGGGAACAGACGAAGTAGGACGCAATTACACGGACGGAACCAAGGTTTGTCAACAAGGTTTTCTAGATTGAGATCATAATTAGAGTGTTTTGCTAGGTTTTTACTTTAGCCATAAACGTTAATAGATTATATATAGTCGTCAGGCTAATCGCTTTCACTTAAAGGTCTAATAAATTAAAAATAGAGCATATCTTTGCTCTAATTACTCTAATAAGCTCTAAAAAATTTGCAGTTCGACTATACCAATGTTAGATGATTTTTAATTACGAAACACACTCACTAATGGAAAATATTATTCAATCGGTCGAAGTAGTAGGATTAGTAAAAATTGGCTTGAATAACGTTTTTCGAAAAAAATAACAAATTTAAGGTAAATTACTTAAATTGGAAGCCTGGTCAGCCAGACAATCATGGTGGAATTGAATATTGTACAATTGTAAGTGGAAAGATTTTATATGTATTAATTTTATATTGATAATGACCTTTTTCTGGGACTCCGACCGCTGTGATATTAGAGTGCAAAATGAATTAAAAAGACTAGCGACCACATAGGGCAACCTGTCCCAAATACAGATCTTATTTAGACTTACAAGAAAATGGGTTGATACAAAAATGTTAAAGTCTTTTATCATTATACCATTTATGCTTTACTCGAGTTACACTGTATCGTAACATTACGATTACGTCTGAACATAATGACTTAATATCTGGCTTTTCACAAGACAAAGAAAAAGTTCACAATAACTAGGAAGATTTACGTGTCGTTCTATTGTCGCTGACAAGGATATTTACTGCCAGTCAGCTGGCTCGGGACCGAAAGATTAGTCGTTTTGACCAATCGTCGAGTCAGATCTACTGACTGTACAATATTACCCGATCGAGGGCCTAGCACCACTACACTTAGAAGCCAAAGGTTTCCCGGCAAAAACCAACATCGGCTTACCCATTTAGACCTTTATCTGAAAAACACTGGGAGATGACCAAACCTTCACCAAAAAAAAAACCCTTCACCAATTTAGCCATTACTGTTTTTTTTAGCGATTCCGTACATTCATATTAACTTCATTTAGATATACTGGCCTCCACATTCGAATGCTGGACAATGGAATGATGTTACCTGTGATAGGACGTGGCCCTCATTGGTTTGCAAGAAGCCATTCGAAGTAGGCATTATTATTTAACTATATGCCCCACCAAGTAAAGGAAACAATATACATAGGGCATACATTTAACTCAGAAACTGGTTTTATGGACATTGATATATTGTGTGCGTCACTCGTATTGGTCATCATTATATTCACTATAGCAAACCATTTTAGAATGTTTAGCACATTTATTCGTGAAAAAAACCTTGTATGAACATTTCACCTCTATGCCAGGGCTGGGATTTTCACGGGCCGGGGCCGAATGTTTTTGGGAACTCAGGCCGGGCCGGGCCGGGCCGATGCCGAATATGTGAGATACGGGCGGGCCCGGCCTGTCTTTTCCATCCCTAGTGTGAAATAGGCTAGGGCCCGCCTGGGACGGGGTCGACGCCAGGGCAATCGGGTCCTTGGCTGAAAATTTGAGAAACGGGACGGTCTTTTCCCAATCCTGATCTATACTACATATTGGAAGCCATTCACCAGCATGATCCTGAAGTAGGCACCCCTACTTTAGGTACAGGTACCCCTACTACATATAGATTCACTCATCGAAATGCAGCGCATGATTTCGAAGAAGAACGTTAGTAGTATTTACTATACAGAAATTGGTAAGATTAATTCATCGCTCATAAACAAAAGGGGTTTTGAACCTATCTCTATCTCTATCTTATGAGGCGAAGCTTCCAACGACTGGGCCATGTTAATAAAACATTTATTAAAATTAGTAATTTCAGGCGAAATTATTAATTTCCACGGTTCAGACGAGGTCAACAACTGTAGCTCGACTAGTGAGGCTATCCGGCTCGACTAGACCGAAGACATCTGAACTCCCCACTTTTCCTGTTTGGGTAGGTTATTGTTATCACAAGACGAAATTATTAACTTCGACGATTAAGACTGGGTCCACAACAGTAGCTCGACTAGTGAGGCTATCCGGCTCGACTAGACGGAAGACATCTGAACTCCCCACTTTTCCTGTTTGGGTAAGTTATTGTTATCTCAATTAGAAGATAGCGAAACATTTTGACTTCCTCGGCAAAAACTTCCATTACCTTAACGGCAAGGATTTCAACTATATCAACTGCAAAAAAAAATCTGATATCTTCGCTGTGCCGTACGTAACAAAGAAAGAACTTGAACCCATCCCAACTCTTTTAGTTTTTTTAATTGCAAAGCCAAATTCACTGTTGTCAGTTAGAAATATTTGTTTAAGCTGACCATATCGTTTTAATGTATTGGAGTAGGAGGGTTTATGTTAAATAAAAGCAAAATATAAAATCAGCAAAGCAAAACCCGACCTGCCAGACGCCGGCTGACCGGTCAGAACCCTGTGGCCGTAGCATGGAAACGCCGAGGTGGGACCCAGGCAATTTTTAGCCTGTCCTGGCAACAATTCTCAACTGCTTGGGCAGCCAAAAACTGCCCCAGCACCCGCCCGGCCGTGGCTGTGGCTACGGCTACGACCACTGGCTGTTGGAAACTATATTCTATCTTCAAACCTACGGCCAGGGCGCCACTACGTTGTATCATCATGATATAAAATTACTCGTTGAAAAAATATACCATCTCAACTACCATCGGGCTTCTACTTTTTGTTTGCTTAAAAAAACTAAAATTGCATAAATTCTCATCTTTTAAGAGAAAACTCACTCACCATTTAGAAAATGCTGCTAATGTTAGTCGTTGTTTTCACCATGGTGGTCATCGTTTACAAAGGATTGTTTGGGAAGCGGCAAACTGAGCCTCCCATCGAGCTTATTTAATATTGTATAGTTAAATCTTTCTAGAAATAAATTTTAAGATAGTTAGTTTAGTTTAAGATAACCAATATGAAATCTATCTATTGCAAATCAGTACATAACATCGATTACTAAGCAACTCAGAATTGATTTATCTAGTTAATAAATATAAAATAGATAATTTAATTATTGTTTTCCTTATTTTATCTTCCCTAATAACACATTATATTATATAAATTCATAATACTTTTATCTTGATCAATATCGTATACTAACGATCCCAGCATTGATCGAAACGACTTCGTCAAGGCTTAGGGGCGAAACGATGTAGTTTCTGAAAATTATATTTACATATAAATTATATGTAAATATAATTTTATATGATATAATTACATAATTTTAATCTTACTATCTCATTAAATCTTTATTCTATTTACATATAGTGTTTTCCAATGAAAAGTGCGTATTTAGCAAACTTGAAGGAACATTTTTGAAAAAGGATCCTCAAAATGGTCTTACGCGACTCCCTACGTATGATTTTACTAGTGCCCTGTGCTTATAATATTTACGAGAATTTTCTGAGAATTACAATAACAAGTTACTGCAAGCAGTACAACTAGAGATGCTAAGGTGTTGTCGGGTCTGAGCTCAATTTTTCAGACCAGACCAGCTTAATAGCTCCGATTACAATCAACAATCAGGATGCGAGAAACCAAGAACGCTAATTAGAAAAACCAATTTTAGCCTTTCATTGAATAATGTACAAACTACTTTTAATTAAATCATTAAGTATCAATAAAATAGTATTCTTGCTGTATTAATTCAACTAGTATTCAATAATACCTGTTATGGGCAGAATGACATTTATTTTTATAGAAACAAGTTTGATTCTCAATTAGTTCTCCATTATTTGTATTGTCAATAGCTTGTTTAAATAAATTATTATTATTATTCTCAAAATGCGGAATATGGAATGGAAAGCAGAGCCCCGCGGAATACGGAATATTCTAACAAACAAATATCAAAGACATTGCTTCATATTCAAATGTTTGCAGCATGTGCAGGACATATTTTAGTTCAATAGAGATGGAAAGATGAATGATAGAGATATATTTATTTATTTGCAAACGATATCAATATGTGAGATAAATTTAGAGATCTTTCAAAGTATCCATATGTCGTGCTTGGCATTGTTTCCATTCATTTGTATTGGTAGCGGCTTTGTTCACCAGTTTTGACGGCATTGTTCCACTAGATCATCTTTTCACCTTCTTCTTGGTCGTCCGCCTCTTCTTGTTTCGTGGTACAAGGTCCAGGTAGATATATCTTTTGCCCAACTGCCGCATTTCAATAGAGATATATAGGCTGCAAAAACAATAGAACTATGTTTATTCCTTACATCAATGTATGTCACATGACGGGTGAGCTGTAAGAAACCACGTGGGAATGCAATTAAACTAATATGCGTGCATAACAATGATCGATAAACTGGTCAGTCTCTGATTGTTGGTGACGATTAACCACCAGTCTCTGCTGCCTTCTTTCTGAGTTATAACATTTCTGTAACTTTCCAATCGGTTTTTGTTTGTTACAGACTACTTTTATGTATAAAACATTATCATTCAGTTATTAAACTTTACATAAACTGTTTTCCCCAACAATTCGAAACAAGAACACAATGTTAGCCATCTTCCTCAAAAATATTCTCGGAGTACATCAATTTAAACTCCTTGTTAAAACACTCAAACTCGGCTAACATGTTATCTAATAGATATAAAGATTCCGAATTCAAAAGTTTGGATTGCAATCTAGATTACATTCAACTGCTATTAAAGTTAGTCAATCAGTGATCAGATTTGATTTTAAATGTATGGAGAATTAGTTTTCCGGCCTTCGTCGCAAAGGGATGAACGCTTTAGGTAAGTAGCATTTCGTTTATGGATCTAGTTTATGCAGACCGGCAAAAAAAAATTGGTTCAAAAAAATTCGAAATTCATGTTATCCGCCGTGATCTTAAGCTGGTGTTTGTAATAATAAAGTGCATGCCAGTCTGCCAACATCACGCAAGAACTTCTTTCACCGGGAAATGACCTAACGGCGGTCGCAGCACTCACCAACAACAACAAATATCGTGGATACTACATATTTAAGAATTATTTTTCATATGAAATACGACACTCTTGACTCTTTCGTTTCAGAATGGAGCACACACACGAACAACTAGTTCGCAATGCCTTACTGTCCCGGTCGAGAGAACCTCTTAAAATTCATAATTTCTTCCAAGCAATGGGTTAGTTTGACTACTTTTTAACTTGTGTACACCACATAACAATAAAACAACCAGAAGATAAAAATTATTAAATTTTAGGTCTGTGGACTAATTTCTACACTTTGGTGATTGTTCTAAACGGCGCTATTTCAACTATGGGCTACATTCAACTGATGAATGCACCGTTTATAGTGCAAGAAAGAGACCAATATAGGTTAGTTTTGTTATTTGGAGTCCGTTTCAAAACCTAAGTACATTACGACAGCCTTAATCGATGCACAGTGTTGCAAAAGTTTGCCTTCAAAGAATAGAAAACCGGGCAATTCAGGACTTTTTGGAAAGAACAATTTTGCAACACCGCGCATCGAAAAAGGCTGGCTCCTTGCAGTCTACAGTTTGATTCAGACTATATTTGGTTTCATTCCAGAGAGAGGTTTATAGCGCGGTATCATAGGGAGATGCGGTATTATATAAAAGTGAATGAAATATCGGTTTATCGGGAGTCTTGTCTTCAAAAGTATAGTCGGATTCAAAAGTAATACAGCCGTGTTAATAAGCAGGAGTGTTGCAATATTTTGTCTGAGTAAGGTGGTGCAAAAGCAAGTTTGCAATCTGCTGATACCGCGCGCGTAGAATGCCTGCAGTTTCAGTGTTAAAAATAACGAATTACGCAACATACACGGCCTCATTACTTTTGAATCTGACTATACCTTAATTTAAACTAACCTGCCTAACTTCCAGGCATCGCGCTAGAAACCCAGTTCTTGCTTGCTACAGACAATACTTCAAACTTAGACTTTTTTAGATATGAAGACATAAATGGGGTTGTTCATGATATATTGGAGAACACGACTACTTTCTCTGTACGACTTTGTTTTGAACATAAATTCAAGTCTTATTTTAGTGGATGAAAGGTGATTCTTCTGGAATGAAGATTGCTTTCGTCCTAGTCCTAATGGAAGCTGGTTCAGTGTTTGGATATCTAATGCTTTTGTGCGCTTATAAGTTAGTTGGAACTATGAACAAAAAGCGAATTTACATCAATTGTTCTCTTTCTAACATTGAGCACTGGCGCAGGCCCTCCTTCAGCAAAGGTTCGCGAATTGAATTGTCGCTTAAATGCACGATCTACTCAAAATTTTGTTGTCAATATTTTGTCTTATATTATACAGATCGAAAAGTTATGAAAAACTATATAAATATAAAAAAATTTGAATAAAACGAATAATTTTTACAGTATTTTGAATTTTGGGCATCGCTGTCATCGGTATCTCATGTTACTGTAGTCCAGATATTCAAAAATTGCTCAGAATCATACTTATGTTACGAATTTTACTTCTATCTCGAGAATACTGTTGTTTTTAGTCATTGAAATGATAGAAATGCTTTTAGTTTTTTGAATTTCCTTCTCGTTCTCAAGTTATAGCGAAAGCTCGCTCCTTATGCAATGGACTCTACCTCTACGCTGACCTACGCAGGGTGGCAGGATTTTCAAACGACCATAACTCGGCTTAAAATGATCGTAAAAAGATTCGATCTTCATGTTTCAACTCAGTATTTATCTAGCTCTATTGATTTAAACAAACACTAAAGTTTAAACGTTTTCATTTGATTTTACAGGATGGACGCGCGTCACCAAATTCTAATAGCTACCTTGGGCGCTGGAATTTGCCTAGTATTATTTGTCAAAGACTACCTCCCGATTACCAAAGCAAGTATATTCTTTGCTTGTGGTTTTGCAGAGGTTTGTTAAACATAAAAACAGTATTTATTTCCTGTATCACTCGTATCACAATAATAGTTGATTTCTTCGAGGCAGGGCTTCGGCCATTCATTCCGGAATCTTCTGAGCAGAGACGCCTCCTTTCTAACATTTAGTCTTCGGGACAAGAAACATGGGATGAATTAGCTGTTGGTTTCCCAAGCCTTCTGCAGCTACGGGGAGTCGAACCCACAGCCTCAAATGCTCACGAATTCAGAAACCGCTGCTCTAACCACTAGGCTAAAACACCCGCGTATTAAATATTTGTTAAACATGATTAATATTTGATATTCATTTTTTCCGAAATAGTCAGTATAGTTCGTATCACGGGCTATCTTTCCAACACAGTAACCTGTGGGTATCGGTTTTATGTAAAACTTAATAGAAATCATTTAACATTCCCTTTCACTAGGATACTGGGCAACCTCTTGATACAGAAATTACAATTTTGGGAATTTATAGTTATTTAGAAAAAAGTCGTTTCAAGAAAAAATTGTATGTATGTATTTCTAGTGGTATTAAAGACCATAGAAACATTTCAATTTTGGAGTGTCGCTTGTAGATATTAAAGGTATAGTCTGTAACAAGAAAAAGGCTGTAAGGTGCGGTGTTATAAAGTCTTTCAGAAATTGCTCAATTTTTGTCGAAAGTAGATGTTCTTGATATGATTAGAAGCGCAATTTCTTGCTTGTTACTATAAAAATATCACGGCTTCTTTTTGCGATGGTTTAATTTCATAAAACCCATATACGTAATTGCGAAAGCCCTGATTTAACACCGCACCTTGCAGCCTTTTTCTTGTTACAGACTATACTTAACTTATTATTTACTGTTATATACATTATTTCTGCTTTTATCCTTGATTCGCAGATCATTCCAAACCCTTCCAAGTGAAAACATTCCACGCTTTCTAAGATATAAGATATACATCAGAGATATTGAAAGAATACCTCTGACTTTAAAATTTCCCAAAAAATTGAATTGATGAACTGGGTACCCGGATCGGCCCGGTTCATGCCTGACCCTGTTTTGTAAACGTTGAGCCTTATCGGTTTCTTACCCCCTTTACACTTATTTATTTATTTTCCAATTTATTTCACTGTAATCGCCGGTGCCCTAACCCTGTGTTCCGCAAGGAGACGACCACTCAGCAGCTTCGCTTTAACGGTAATCCCAAAGTTATATGATTTGTTTCATTTTATTAGTCTATAGTCTGTTTCAAGGTCTAGATTTCTGGCACGGTGTCGATTTTGGCGTGGTGACTTCTAAAATCCAAGCTAAGAATGTAGTGCGCAGAGCTGCGTACTGGCCGGCCCGTGGATTTTCAAAAATGGTCCAGGGCAGAACTCAAACCGGCCTGTACCGCCCGTTCAATAATGTGCCCGGAGCCCGCCCGAGGGTTTACCCAGCCTTGGCACTGTGTCAGAGAACTAGATCTTGCAAATTATTATACGCAGTGCATATGCTACAAATAGAATTACCTATTCTGCTTTTTTAAGAGTTATCCGAAGCTTTCACATTTCTTCTTGAGCAAATCTTCAAACATAGTTCCCAGACTTCGGATAATTCGATGGTGGCCATTAATACATTCACTTTATACAGACTTGTGAGGCATTATATATATAGTTTTCCTGTAGTTACTAAAGATCTCTATTTTATTCTAGTTTTTACTTTCTTCTAAATGTACTAAGAGTTTTCAAGTATACTTTATTTGTATGCGAGTAGAGATTGACTGTATGTTTTAACAAAGTATAAATATGTCGTAAAAAGGTCTGGTTTTGACGAAATTATTAAATCGTTGGTAACTGCAATCGTGGTGATATGAGGCTTGAAATAGTAAAGTTCAGATCAGCCATGGTCGGTCGCATTATACAGTTATGACCTCCTGTTTTAAGATTCAAGATTTGGTAAAATGTTAGAAACTTGGAATGATTCTACAGACGACAACGTGTCTTTCAATTAAAAAAAATTGTCTGCTACTATTACAATATCACGAACGGGAAGATACAGTGAACAAATCAAAAAGATGGGCAATATTTGATAAAATATGGGTACACAAACTACAGTTTACACTATATAGTGTAAACTGTAGTTTGTATATAGCTATATTTTGGGATATTTTGCAGACGAAAATAAAATAGTTTCCGAAGGGTAAAATTAACGATGTCGGAGAAGTTTGTCCGTGTAACGATTTCAACGTTTTCAATAAAAAATGAACAACGAAAACTATAATGAATGCGAAATAAGTTCAGCTGTTTACAAATACAACATTCTTGAGAAACTTTCAGAAGCAACTTCAGCCCGGTTTGTTGAATGCGCAAAAAATATTCCCATATAAAATAAAATAAAATATAAAATAAACAAAAAAAAAATAAAATAACTGGGTACATATAAAATCCTGGTACGATCAATATATTTTTTTTTCCAAAAATTTCTTATGCATATTATTAAAATCTATGATGCATTAACTTATAACACTCTATGATTTACGTGAACAAAGTTTTAACTGATTACGACCAGCTTTACGGATATCGCCACTGTCTTTAACCCAAGCAGGCTGGCGGATGGCCGGCCAGTGTTTCTATGGCCGTGGCCGGCCATTGAAATCCGCCAGTCTGAACCCAAGCTAAAACTGCTGATCGCTCTCTGGTCATATATTTCTACTTTTTTTCTCCGTAAACAAGTCACATGATAAGTGAATCCGTTCATTTGCGTGTTCGCAGCAATTATAGCCCCGTTCACCCACTCTCAGCTGCAAGATACCGGTGTGTATCGATCTATCGATCGCTCATTTTGCACACGTTTTCCATGTTTTCACAGGATTTTGTTTTCTAAATTAAAGTGAAAGTGATATATATTTGTTTTTTTTTCCCTATACGTCTGCTATAACTTAGTTATTTTTCCCAATGTTGCAAACAATCTAGTTTACCGTATTTATGACTATCGTGCATGCAAACAGGGTCTTAATCGCGGTCTACCTTTTAATTCAGATAGATGATTTTTTTTCCGTGAAGTGGTATATAAATTGCATAGCTAGCTTTCAGCGTACTCATCGATTTATCGACCCATGCCAAATGCCATGCCGTTTTATTTATATGTATTGTTGTGGAAGGCGAAGCAAACTTATTCTTGACATTCATGCTATTACTATGTGTATATGAATTTACTCACTAATTATATTCTTGTCTGGGGAACAGCAGGGTTCCAAAAGTGGTCACGGTATTTCCCGCCACACTGCAATATTGCGCAACATGTCGATATCAACCTAGAACGCTTGGATGGTATCCAAAGCTTATTGAATTTGTGTACTTATCATCATTACCATTACTCCTTAACATTCCTGCTTTCGGAAATTGCTCAATTAGTATTGTTATTTTCAGAAGTCGTTCACAATGGGGATAACAAGACGCTTTGAAGAGTTGCGACCCCTTCGTATAGAGGACAACTTCAATTACAATGAGTGAGTTGTTATTTGCTAGTTATCTGTCTCAGTCAGTAATTTCAGTTTTGATCTTAACGAAAGCGATCATGAACATGAAGTCCACAACGACAACCAAGTTGTGGTAGCAGACAGTCCTTCCCGGACCAAGAAGAATAAGGAGAGACGGGCAGACAAGAAGTATAATCCCCAGAAGAAGTCAAAATTTCATTGTATTTGTTCAGAATGAGACGATTCTTCGAGCACATCGAAAATGATGGCGTAAATATCAAGAACAACATGGGAGCCAGAAAATGGAGAAGAGTTGAAAATGGTAGGTCTACGTGTATCTTTCAAAAACTTAGTCAGGTTTAGCTAGAATGCTGCTCTCTCTTACCGACAAGGATGACGTTTGCACCGACTATACGGATACCGTCCCGCATACGGTTACTGCTTTTGAGAAACTCTTCATTGAACGTGAATCAATGGAGGTGAGCTATTCCTTCAGCTCAAAATCTGGAATGTACCTAGTGAAATCGTGGATCTTGTTAAAAATCATACGTAACCGCCCCATTTTATCTCAACAGTTTAGTTTGAGACTAATTCTATTAATACGTAGAAATTTTTGTTCATATATTTACTCAGAGTGGCCAAATTCACCTAATAATTGATCATATCGAATTTCAATATAGTATTCAGGCTTGGATTGAGTTCATTGTCAAGGATGAGGAGGAGCAACGCGAAATTCTGACCACTGGCAAGTGGACTCAGGAAGAAACCAAAGGATGGTTCGTAGTTGGTGGAAAGAACACCCCTCGAAAGCTGAGGAATGATGAAGACAAACGCTCACGTAAGTGTTTAAAATTTTTCAAAAATTGTTTATTTATTTAGATCACCCTGCATATTCCGCAGAGGCATGCTTCGATCGTCTTGAGCGAAAAAGTAAGCAACTCCTACAAAGAAGACATCTTCCCTGGGTTATACAATTCTTTCTACAAGCGTTAACCGTCTAGCATTTCAGGCATTTATGGCTCACACTGAGAAACAGTTGCGAGGATTCTTCACCATGGACTCGTCGGCCGTATACGTCGGCCAGTTCGATACTTCGATGGACAGAGCTATCGTTCATGCTGTGGCTCAATTCCTGTTCCTCAAATCTAAAAGTAAGCGCAGTTGAAATATTTTACCAGAAGTCATATTCGTTTCATCGGAAGGATTTCATGCAATTGTTTTGCTTATGCGTGTGATTTGAAGACCAAGCTGAACTAAACGAAATATATTTCTCAATGATTTTAAGTACATTTCCTATACTAGACCGACTTACGCTAAATAATCATCTTGCATAAAACAATTGTATTTATTGATAAGTTTATAGGTACAACCGAGAGAGGTAGTAACGTGCGAGTTACTGAGATACGGAACACTCGTGCCTTCTTTATACCGCCTCATTCCGAATTGATACCATACCTGTCGCAAATTCGAGGACATGCCATCGACTATATACCATTCGATGAAGCAGATGAGGTTTGTATTAAAATTATCCGCTGATACGACTGTTATGTTTATCCGGCGTAATAGTTTGGATGTTTTACCTGCTCTCAAAGCTTCTGTCGAACCCATTTGCTAAGTGGTGTAATGTATCGCTATTCTATAAAATGATTAGCAAATTTTAATTCTCTAAGGGTTTTTTTTCGCAATTGTTTAAATTTTTCAGGACAATTCTTCCGATTCGTCCTTCTGTGCTGTTGATTCCGATATCGCCCCATATGATTGCGGTGATCAGTTGAACCAACTGGATACCAAGGTTGCTGAGTTAGCCATCGATATTTAGCCTGATTGTGAATTCTTCTATTATCTCATTATCAATTCTAATAGTTTTTAGTACTGAGCGTAGTTTTTGAGAAACTTTATTGTATAATATATAATAACAATTTCATAACTGAGCTATTTTTCCTATTTGTGTATTTTTGACACAGCGGTTGCTGTTTACGTACTTCCGTCACGCAGCTGTTTTTGTTTCCCTTTTAAAATAATTATCATCGCTGTTTTTTCATTACGCTCAGGTAATAAATTTAATTTTTACTATGTTTTATTCCTGGCAGTGTTATAGTTTGGGCCCCAATATACTAGAATTGTGTTGCCGATATGTTTCTCTCGTGAAAGAGATGGAAACATATCCGACGTTTGGGTTCTACTTGTCATGTTATTCAGCTTTCGTGATGTCATATCTTTCAAGCTAGGCACTGTTTTCTCCTCTGAAGCTATGACGCATGTCTGCTGTACTTTGTTCTCTATCAAATAACAAGTCGCTGCTGATAGCAAGAGAAACTTTGACCTGCTGCATTACGAACGTTTTATTATGCCCATGGCAACAGTAGTAGCGTACCTGTTCGTATACCAATCATATTTTCAATGTTACTTTTATCTTTGCTCAAACTAGTGGGTTAACTATATTATTTTCGAGCCTTTGATCAGTTGGAAACTAATGTACGAAGTGCATGGCGGAAACGAGCCGCACGTGGTGTAGACAGCGGGGCCACGCCCTCGTTATACTTTGTACCCCCGCCGCTCGGTATATCTCCGTGGATCTAGGTTATCATTGTATCGTTGGAAACACGTTGCGATCTTGAAATATTCAGAAAAGATTGTGATTACCAATTCTTCGCTTTCGAATGTTTTGATTGCACTCTCATATGTTTGTCTTGTCACACCTGTCTTGCTGATGATAACCCGTCTTGTCTGTTATAAATATGCCTTCTCGTTTTATTTACTTTCTATTTATACTATTAATATGTTTTACTATTTAAATTCAGGCTTCTTTCTACTACATCGACGTTTACTGTCGCTGAAGAAAGATGGCTGAGGCTAGAAGTGCTGCAGCACTTTCTTTCTCAGGTGAGCGTTGCAGTGTTGTTTTAAAATTTAATGTTGAATGTTTTAAGTTTCTCATGATGGTGTTTCTGTCAGTTATGATCAGGAACTTCTCAGGGACATCTGGCATGCGTTCCAACGCGGATATAAAAGACGCTTTGGAAGATTCAAGGTAATCCGCCAAAACAAGAATGTATTCGAATGTATTGTTTTAGAACAACTTTATGGCCGGAATGTTCCCTGCCAATAGTCTGACGTTCTGTGTTGTGGTAGTGGCAATATCAATTTTTTCTGTTTTCAAACGCGACCTTTCATTTGGCATTGTCCCATTTATAGAATATTACGTTCTCTATTATATTTTTGGGTGAGTTTAATACAGTCCACGAATTTGTTGTTTTCCTACCTTTTTTTAAATTTTATCTTTGACATTGTAGTGATGGGATTGTTGGATTGTGCATTTCTCTCTTCTTATCTGGTGCTCTTATTTGGTTCCTACTTGTACAAACGTTACGTATAACGATTAAACTGCTTCTTTCTTATAAAGGATGGATGTATGAGCAGCCCGGAAAGCCCGTCTCTACTCTCACTAAGATTTGGCTGGTTAGTTTTATGCCTTCCTATTTTTATAAAGACTTGTTTTAGGGTATCTTACATGTTATATCAAAGACTGAGCCCATGCTTCATTCTTATCAGGGCGCTCTTCCTCATTTGCCACTACCTTCCTTGGATGAGACCGTTGAAAGGGTAAGCAATGCTAGTAATACGCGATCTAACTGTATTTTTTAGCATGTAATTTCCATGCGACCAATTCTTTCCGATGAGGAATACACTGAACTGGAATTCTTATCGGAGCGATTCCGTAAGGGAGTAGGAAGACGTCTCCAGCGATACCTGACTCTTAAAAGTTTTCTCAGTACAAACTATGTTAGTTTACAAAAAAATGCTGTAATTTGCGTTCTTGTTCAGGTTACCGACTGGTGGGAGGAGTTTGTCTATATGCGCCAGAGAAGCCCAATTATGATCAATAGTAACTATTATGGATTTGTAAGTTTTTGCCATTGTCCTCAATCAAGAAATAAATATCCTAGGACACTCTTAATGAACATCCGACCACTAATCAAGCCGCTCGTGCTGCCAACGTCACTCATCACGCCTTCCAGTTTAGGCGCTTGGTTGATCGTCAGGAAGTTAGTCCGGTGCGTCGATTCATGTAGCTTCAATTTTATACTGCTAATTTTAGTTCTCCATCGCTCCCCGTACCAAAGTGCCCTTCTGTACCATGCAGTACGAAAGACTTTTCAACAGTTGTCGTGTTCCTGGAGAGGAGGTTTTTATTTTGAAGAAGTCTGATAGTATGCTAACCATTTTAGGTCGACCGTTTCCTTCATTGGGATGATGCCAAACATGTCGCTGTTTATCACAATGGATGTTGGTTTAAAGTGATTGTTCATAGCGGCAAAAGGTTCGGCCAATCTGTTCTTTGTCATTTTATTTATTTTGCAGACTATTGGAAGCATGCGAGTTGCAAAAACAGTACGAAGCTATAGTCAATGGAAATCACACACCTTCCCCTGGCGAGGTACCTATCATATTGTTTTTATTTATTCTTACTAATTATATTTGTAGGCTCATCTTGCAGCCTTAACGGCAGGTGATAGGCAACCATGGGCTGCCACCCGTCGTGCTTATTTCCGCTCAGGAGTGAACAAGGCCAGTCTGAACGATATAGAAAGAGCCGCCTTTGTGCTGATTCTTGATGACGAAGAGGTTTGCTATGATCAGGTAAATGATTAGCTCATTTCACTTGCATATATCCTTTTCAGAATGATTCCAGCAAGTTAGATCACTGGGCTCACAATTTACTGCATGGAAAAGGTTACGATAGATGGTTTGACAAGTCATTCAACCTCATTGTCTCCAAGAATGGCCATGTCGGAATCAACACTGAGCATTCATGGTATTAATTTTTTATCCACTACCATCAATGATTATTTAAGGGGAGATGCCGCTGTTACTGCTCATTTCATGGAGTGGTTCCTTTTGCGTGATATTGTTTACACTGGGTACGATGAAAATGGAAACACCAAGGGAACTCCCGCTCTCGATATTAAGCCTGAACGACTTAAGTGGGATATTCCTGAGCCTGCTCAAGTAAGACATACTCCTTTATTAAATCCAACAACGAGTATCCAAGGAAGCAATTGAAAAATCACTGGCTACTGCAAATGGTCTAATTAACGACGTGGAGATGGCTTTGCTGGTATGGACTGATTTCGGAAAAGGTCTAATCAAGAAGCTCAAAGTGTCTCCTGATGCTTTCTTACAGATGTGCTTGCAATATACGTATTATAAGGTTCATTTTTTTCCGTAATTGCTTAATTTTAGTTTTATTTAAGAATCAAAACAAGTTTTCACTCACTTATGAGGCATCCATGACGCGCTTATACCGTGAAGGTAGAACTGAGACTGTTAGATCTTGCACCACGAAATCCAGCGAATTTGTTTTGGCCATGTTGAATCCCAAGAAAACGGTTAGTTTGTGATGTACATTCTGTATTTACAATTGGCTTTAAGCCCGAGGAGCGTTTGGCAGCACTTCGTGAAGCCTGTGAACGCCACCAAGAACTCTACAGAGATGCCATGTGCGGAAAAGGAGTTGACAGACACTTGTTTGCACTGTTGGTTTTCTTTCTGTTTTTGTAACTGTCGTTTTTCTTATATTTTTGGAAATTTACATTTCTTTTCAGTTATGTCATCAAACGATACTTGGAAGAAGAATCACCTTTCTTCGATAAAATTTTCCCACCTACTTATCTGTTGTCTACTAGTCAGACCCCTATGAACCAGTGCGATAGTGATATGGGTGGAATGTCGACCGATGCCAGACTTAGATTGATCACTGCTGGAGGTTTGACTGTTGATATGCTCTCTCTTTAACCATTGATTTTAAGGTGGTTTCGGTCCAGTCGCTGATAGAGGCTATGGAGTTTCGTACATCATTGGAGGAGAGGACACCATCTCCTTCCACATTTCCAGCAAAAAATCTGCTGATAACACTGTAAGTTGATTTATAAATTTACTCAATTGCAATGTTCATTTTCAGAGCTCTTTCGAGTTCAGAGAAGAATTGAAGCGCAGTCTCCATGATATGCAAGCTCTCTTCGCTGATACCAAATCCAGCAAGTAGTGGTAGCATAGTCTTGTACTTTTACATTTTTATATGATGTGCTATTAGCACTGAGAAATACGGTTCAATTTTGATGCCATATTCAAATATGTGCTCTAAATAAGTTACTAACGTGTAATTTTCTACCGAACTGACACATTTATTTGCTCATTGTTTTGAAGTTTCAAATAGGGAAACCTTAGTTTCGGTTCTTGTGTAAATTTTTGTAAATGTAATTCGCTTGTGTGATCCTCGATTGTACATATATATCATATTGTCTTGATCCCAAAATTGCATTTATAAGATCTTTTCTTGAAGTTTGACTTTCTATCAGGCATAATTATGCCTGCTGCACTCATTAGGTTTTGTTGAATAAAGATTAATTTACAAACTACTTTTTTTCAATTGAGTTTTTTGGGGTTTTAGCCATTCAGTGGTATTTAAACATGGGCCAGAAAGAGGGTGCATTCTGTTATATAAACTGAATTTTGTAGTCTGCAGAAAAGCATGAGGTTGAGTCCCCGTGTACTGAAAGATTTATTATTCTTCCACAATGCTCCTATATGGCCGTCAAAGCTAAAGATAGCTATAGAAAAAGGTATTATCTAGTCTGTTTGCGCAGTTGTATTAAAATTGTAAAACTGAATGAAGACTGGCTAACAATTACTCTGTACTAAGATGCTTGAAAATTGGTCAAATTGTTTATTGTCTAGGCTGTACTGTTACCAACAATTTCATCAGTGAAAAAGAAGAAGAGTTAATTTTCAAAGAAGTCGAGCCACACATGAAGCGCCTGCGATATGAAAAGAGTCACTGGGATGATGTGAGTGCTTGTTATGGTCTAGGGATCCGCTGTCATGCAACACGCTCGAGCTTTTTTAATTCAGACTTCAGTTGTTTAGGCAATTCATCTATACCGAGAACGAGAACAACGAAAATGGAGTACGGATGCTGAAGTAGTTATTGATCGCATTCGGAAGCTCTCCTTTCCTGCTGAGGCTCAGCATCTGACTCATGTTCATATTCTGGATCTTCATAAGGATGGCCACATTAAGCCTCATATTGATAGCATTAGGGTAGGTACATCCTGGCGCTCCAAGTTCGTATGTTTATTTTCCTGGGACACTAATTGTTTTTCTTAAGATCATTTTTAAATTGTGTATCAAAACGGCAAGGTTTTTTAAAATATTTTTGAGACCGAGCTTTTATTTATTTTTCTAAGTTGTACTACTACCTATCCTCTCTTCTTTAAATAGAACAGCTGTGATTGTTACTTTTCCAGTATTGTGGAGATGTGGTCACTGGAGTCAGCCTTCTGTCAGATTGTGTAATGAGGCTGAGGCATAAAGATCAGAAAGATGAGCTCGTAGTGGATCTCCTGTTATCAAGAAGGAGTTTATATCGGCTAGGGTGAGTTTTCTTCTTAATTTGCACACGTTATTATATTAGAATATACTTGAGTATTTTATGCTAAAGGTTGTTTGAGTTCATTTATTCGAACAACGAAGTGCGACCTAGTATACCACTGATCTTTCAGAGAAGAGGGGCGCTACGATTTCACACACGAAGTGTTGGGAGCAGCCGATTCTAATTTCAGCGGGGTGCCGGTAGAACGAGGTATAAATATATTGATATATATATTTTTTTATATTAATATCGTTATATGTCTTCTGCAAATTTCTGCTGTTAGCTTATCTTACTTTCATTATAAAATCCTCATTTAATAATTTTTCGTCTTGTATGTTATTCCATCGTGTTTTTTTTTCAGGCCGAAGAATCTCTATTATTTGTCGGGATCTACCGAAACAGCAGAATACGGTGGTTGAAGAAGAGATACGACTGAGGCCAATCCCAGAAACCAATTAGTTTAGTTTTTTAGGAATAAATGTATATATTTTCTGTTACTTTCTTTGTTCGTTACATTCATCAGTCATTGTTAGGCAAGGGATAGGCGTATAGTTCAAGATGACATTCACTTTAACCACTCGCTGGTCGAGTATGGAAAAAGCCGAGAAAATCGTTCCCTAAAACCAATTCCTGGAAAACTGTCGAGACCCTTGATGTTTTTCACCACTAGTATAGTTTTAAAGAAAAATTTGAAAGAATACATGACAAGAATTGTTTTGTCGTCTTCCGAGGAGCTAATATTTTCATTTATAAATGTCAATATACAACGACGATGACGGTGCATGCGCCTCCGAAACGAAATGAACTTCATTTCGAAGCTCAAAACGACACGATCGTATATTAGATTGCGGATTGAAATTGACGCCCATTCTATATATAGTTATTATTTTCTCTTCTTGTTTATTGAGGTTCCGTTGTCTACTTGACAGCGCGCTGACTCTGTTATAAATTGTTTGTAGTTACAGTTTGTTGTTTGAGCTAGACTTAAGTTTGCTGTAATCACATCTTGATCGGCTAGGAAGCTTAGACAAGGTCTTTGAATATAATTGATATATTGTTTAACCGTTGATATCATTTCGGCCATGCTCTTCCGATCCTAAATTCTGATTAGTGTTATGACGATTTTTACAACAACTAGATTTTCACTAATTTACCTTGGTACATTTTCGAATATGGTTGCTATTAAAACAAGGACGACTGTTAGCTTTTGTAGTTAGCTTTTATTTCCCAACTGCTCTCTTATTAATACTTCTCTTATATTCCACCAACTAAGGTTATAATCCGTTGGAACTTGTAAATCAGAAACATAACGTATTATACATAAATTGATAACATTCATTAAAATGAAAAGTTTCAGTCTGATGAACACAGACGGTCGAAAAGTATCACAAAGGACTACAACCGAAACTATGGAGAAGTATACGAAGCAAGTTGTCGAAAAGTGGGTTAGGGAGCTTTGTCTATCAGCTTATAACATAATTGCTAGTTAGAAATAATAACAAGTTTGTGATTTTCAACAAGATATGTTTCAGTTTTGAACCAGCTACTGATCAGAAAAACCCAAGTGGTGATAGGAATCCTGCAGCTAGGGTAAGTTGAATACGAAAGCAAGGTGAAGTTTTCAATGATAGTCAAGCAAAATTATTTGAAACAGAGATATTAAGCGTACAAACTGCGAGGGATCCAGCAATTTTTTTAGCTGGCAAACAGAAATGTGAATTCGCAATGAAATTTATAGTTTTCTCGTTAATATTTTGTTCCAGAATCAACCAACATCCTCCGAAAGAAACATTCCAATTGCATATGTGTCTCATGTAAGTTGAACTAGTGTGAACGAACTTACAATCGGATATTTACCAGAGTATCCCTCCCCCTTCCTCAAAGAATTTCTCAGTGTAAAATGTTTCCCGAACTAATGCGCGTTCCAATTTCGCCAGTTATGATCTCTGGTAGTCCCAATTATAATTAGTCCCACTATAAGCAGAGGTGGCTATCCGGCCCGGCCTGAAATTTTGAAACCCAGGCCGGGCCGGCCGGATAACCACCTCAAAGCGTACAAAAAGATGGATACCCGGCCCGGCCAGAAATTTTGAAACCCAGGCCGGGCCGGCCGGATAACCACGTCAAAGCGTA
>JAQGAV010001214.1:0-22637 GCA_034691345.1 Phasmarhabditis papillosa
ACCTGGTATACGAAACGCAAATTACGCGATCGACATTGGCTAATGAATATTGGAGGACGAGCTTGTTCGTCAGTATGGCAGAAGCATCCGCAAACCCGAAGAGCGAATGATCAGTAAAAACAGTCTTGATACCCATGATCCACCCGTTAAATAGGGCTTCATGTGCCATTGATGAAAATGTCTAGGAGTACTGTTAAAAGGCAAACAATGAACCAAACTAACCGAATGTCCATGTATAAGCTGTATAGTTTCTCTGAGAAAAACTTCCCTAAGCCATGGAAGGCTACCCGTGATGGTTGCTAAACTGCAGCCGTTATATGCCACGATAAACGGAAGGTAGTACACCTGAAAATAACTATGACTATATAAAGCTAGTGTGAACATACTTTCAAACCATTTGAAAGATATCGAATTCCCTTTCGCTCGCCATACCCGTGGGTTATCACAACAACCTAAATGAAACTAAGAACAATATGAAGGAAGGTACTTACTTTGTGTCCCTTTTTTAATAAACATTGGGACAAAAAATATATATGCGTCTCAACACCTCCGGCATTAGGACAGAAGAAATCAGAGACTAACCTAAAAATGATAAGTGAATGAATTGAGTAATCAGTTACTTACGCTATGTTCAGTCTTTCGGACTTGCGGAGGCCACCCATTTGTGCAATCAGGAATCATTAAAACTAAACTAGGAGATCTATTTGAAAAATTCCTGTAAACGTACAGCCGTATAAAAATTTAATATCCGCCGTAGTTTTAATAATTCTCTCACAAATCTGCATGCAGGAAATGATCAGGCCTGATCATTTGACCAATTTATGTAGATAGGTTAACCAATTGTAACTAATCTTAATGTATACAATATTAGAAGCAGAGTATACACAAAGATCAGAACTTGTTCTTTATCTTTATTAGGTTAATGTATGTTAAATAGATCTATTTCATCCCATGCTTCCAAAATTCGGCCATCAAGAAGAGCTTAGTGCATGGTATTATACACTGAGTTCGCGATGGATTTTTATTTGTTTGATATCCTACTCATGTATCCCATGAGAGAGATCGCTCATAACAATATCGAGCTAACTGGTTGCTAGCCGTGACTGCTTACGTCTCATTCAGAAAGTACACGTCACACATGTTGTTCCTGTTTTCAATATTTAACATGACTGAAATCTCCATTTATTGTTTTGATTTTAACAACATCTAGTTTCTTTGAATTGCTTGTTTTCAGTTCATCTCGGTTTGATATCGCTAGGTACTAAATCATTCTGTTGGTCAGCCACGGAAATGGCGTCTGCTCCCATGTACAATACAAAGTGCGCAGGTATGATTGAGCCTCTGACATGCTTTTGTGTCTAATAACTTATTAGTAAACCCCAATTTATTAATATATTTAAATTATTCAGGCGTTAAGCGTTTGATGAAGGAAGCTGCTGAATTGGCGGAACCGACAGAGATGTTTGCGGCTCATCCTAGTGAAGTACACTCTTTAACCTATAATCACATTTTTAAATCGATAATTTAGGATAATCTATTTGAATGGCACTTCACAATTCGCGGGCCAAGTGATTCAGACTTCGAGGGCGGTATCTACCATGGTAAAATATTCTTCCCTATTGAATATCCCATGAAGCCTCCAAATCTCATGATTCTTACTGTAAGTAAAGTAATTGCTGCGTGTACACGATATCTTTTTAGCCCAATGGTAGATTTGAGCTGAACAAGAAGATCTGTCTCAGTATTTCTGGTTATCATCCTGAAACCTGGCTTCCATCTTGGTCAAGTTGGTGGCTATTTTCTTCGCCTGCAATTTGATATTTTCAGTTAGAACCGCCCTATTAGCATTAATTGGATTCATGCCATCGAATCCAAATGGAGCGCTAGGTAGTCTTAACTATCCACCGAAGTCGAGAAAGCAGCTGGCCGAAAAGTTTGTCTGTGGAGATAACTCAATTAGCCAAAGATTTATAGGAGTCACGAATGGAAATGCAACGAATGTGGAGAATGTATGAAAGATGCGCTAAAACCGCTGACCGATGACTCCACCAAGTCGATGAAAGAAGCAAATGAGTTAGCAGCCCAACTCGTTGTGAAGGTTCGTTAATGATTCTTAGTGGTAATCATGACCTCTTTGATCTATAGGATGAATCACAGATGAAGAAGAGTTTGGCCGAACAGGAAGGAAATAAGCAGGAAGAGAAGAAAGACGAAGATTCAACCAGCGGTCTTCCTGTAGAAAATAGGAATGCTGCTGCCAACCTAGCTCCCGTTGCTGCTCCCATAACATTTATTGGCACCTTTACCAATCCAAATAACCCAAATAGAGTCCGCCAATCGGGCAATTTTAAAATGTTTCTGTATATCCCATTGTGTGTTGTATGTACGGGTATATTTATGACACTGTTTTTAAGACGAATCATGTAACATTATTTATTTGTTTTATAATGTACAAATTTACATGTACAAAGCGGTTACGCAAGTATAAAGTTTGATCACTTAGTAGCAATTAGAAATCCACAATCGTATGCATTACTCAGCATGGATTTGTGGTTGACAGTGTATCGGCAGTCGTTAATGCGGTCATTCCTCTCGATCTTAAAACCGCTTTCTTGGACTATCTTGATAATCTCGTCATAAGGCAATTCTATTGATAGCTATAAAGTTGGGCATATAGAAGGATAGTTGTTAGATCGGCTTACTTCATCATCCATATCTTCGAAATGATAAGTGAGCGGTCCCACATTAATCCATAAACCGCCTGGCTTCAGTATCCTATAAATTGAGTCTGAAACTTTCGATGAGATTTTACTGTGAATAGGAATCTACCTATGTAATCGATAACGTTGTTAGCGGTGTCTAGGAACCATGCTGTTACGACAACGTTCCATTTGTTTTCTACGTTCCTACTGATGTCCAGGAAACTGCCTGCGCACATTGAGAAGTTGCCCGGGGTCTGCGGAAGAGAAAGTTGTAATTTTTTCGAAATAAATCTGAATACCTCGCTTTGTAGATGCACTGGAGCAATATCAGGGAACGTCACTGGTCGTGTGAGATCCGCATAAGACCAACTGTTGCTTCTATCGAACACGTACGGGTATATAGTGAATTCATCCTCCTATTTGTACATATGAGTAGGTTAATTTTGATTGCGCTACCTTTTGACACCCATTGAGAATTAAGCATGATGTGATTAGCATAAACATGCTAAACTCATTGCCAGTCGTGGAAAAGCCATGACTTACTAGATCCCATGCAAGTCGACCTAGGAAAAATGACTCTAGGGAGACGAAATAGTTCTATAACAAACCTAAACCAGCACCTGGAAGGAGAATTTCAATGTTGCCTCGGTCTCTAGGGAACCGGGACACCAATTCATTGATAACCGGTAAGAAGGTCTTGTTGCGATCATCTCTACCTAAGATAAAAAATATTTCTCTCGAAGCCTCGGTTGATTCCAAATACCTTCAACGGTCCACTCTCGTACAATCTGTCTCAGGGTGCTGTTTACTTTAGAAATGTAGTTCGGATCTGGTCGCCTGTAAATATCCAGTAACCTAGTTTTTATTTCTGTCTACCGTGATTGTGTCATCCGCAAAGCTTTTTCAGCATCCTCACCGAACACAGAAACACCATAGTTAACTATCGTTTTCAGAACTCTGAAGCATAAACTGAAAACTATTCCATTTATATTTCCAAACCGTTGATTGGCTTCAATACATGTGATGAGTTTATTTATATGATCTGAATGGGAAGCGGCGACCAGTTTCATCTGACGTTCCGGCAGATTCCTGTAGGGAAAATGTTGTTATAACCACTAGATTCAGAAACCTAAAGTTGTTGGCTGTCTTCAATACTTGTTGTCGTCCATATTTTGAATAATAAAAGAAGGCGTTTATCACCTTTTCAATAGCTAAGACCTCCTCCAGGTCGTCTTTCTATAAAATGCAATTCAGCACAGTTCTGTCATTACAACCTACATTGCCATTTAAGGATTCCTCGTGCCCTTCGCCACTACTCATACTAAACTATATTTTATAATGTAATATGAATACCGAACTGTATCTTACTGAAAATTTAAATTCTTTTCAAATGTAAACAATTAGCAAGTGAAGGTTTATTAATCACAATTGAAAATATCATCAAAAGAATCCTTCTCATCGCTGGGTTGGTCGACGCTTTTTCTTACTTCACTAGTATCGGCTCTAAAAAGGAAAATAAGTAGGGAAAATAAGTAGTGCAATTAATATCCGTAACGTTATTTGTACTTTTGTTATCATAAGTTCCAAAAACCACTACCTACCGAGGAATCGAAGAAAATAATGTGTCCAATTCCTCATCAAATGAGTCGTACGCTTCATCTTGCTTCTTTGTTGAGGTGCGATCCTCTACTCGCATATCCTGAGCAGGAGTTGCAGCATCTTCTAAAAAATAAATTTGAGGATATTAAATGCGGGACAACTAACCAAGATTATCGTCCGAACTTTGTGTCTCGAAATTGAATGCGAAGAAGGCTGAAGAGAAACATTTTAGTCCCACTTCAAAAAGAAGTTACCTCCGCCAGTGGTAGTAGGTTTAACATTTCCTCCAGCTATTGTATATTCTCCTTCTATATCTACAACAAGTTAAGAAAATTATTGCTGAACGATAATATACTACTTGAACATTCAGCAACTTCAGACGATATAATTACTTCTGTGTCTTTTCTCGAAAAATTTGCCGACTTCCCAATCGGGGTCGACGTCATGGCAGGAGGAAGAATCTAAAATAATTAAAGAACTATTGGCGTAAACAACTCCTTACCATAATTTCTACAGGATCATAAAAACTATCCTTCGATAAAGGTTCTTCATCGGCTTCAACTACCTTCTTCTTTTCGATTGCTGAAGACATGGAAGAATCATCGTTGTTAAGTCTAATATTTGATGAGTCAGCTTAAAGAGAAATATAGGGCTGGTTCAAATCTATTCATACCCAGAGAATAAGCAGCCGTTTTTCTCATCGATATGCTAACATTAGAAACTTCTTCCTCGTTCTAAATATACAAACATTTACTACGAAAAGTTAATAATAACAATTTCAATTTCAGAAACTGTAGATGTTAGTTTCGATACGTATCCATTCTCAACAGTGCTACGTAATGTTCCTCTCAATAATGGCATAAAAAATGAAGAAATAGACGGGAAAAAAATCACCTTTTGTCCAAAAACTGGATGACTGTGAGCTCCAATCTGATCATCCATAAGGGGTCCGGTGGCAAATTCCGCAGAACGAAATCCCGAGGGTGGCTCAGGAGGTTCTTCACCATAATTACCAACACCTCGTTCATTGATAGTGTTAATATCCGAGGCCTTTCTAGCGCGTCTAGTTGTCTTTGGAGTGTTATCTGTGAAGTATAACCAATGTTATTCAAAATAAAAATCGTACCATTCAGAGCATCTGATTTCCGCTTTCTGACAGCTGGTGTTTTGTTCTTTTTTGCTGTAGCATCCAACTCAATATCAGCGTCTGAACAAATAGTTCTAGTCTAAATAAATAAACGAAACGATGACATCCAAGTGAAACAATAATGGTAACAAAACTTACTAAAGATTCATTTCGCCGCATAAGGAGGAGGACATCATCTTTGTCCACAGTGCTACGTTTTGCATGACTAAATGATAAGGATATATTTAGATCTAAAAATAATACGAACCTTGAAAAGGTTAATAAATCCGTTGTCCAATCTGTAACCACAGTGTCCCATACAAGTGAAGCTACATTACTGAGCAAGTCCTGGTCGAAAGTCATGCCTCAAAATTAGACAGTTTCCAAGAATACGAAAGCAAACAAACCATTGAGTCCATTGGTCTTACTAATTTCATCTGCTGACTTAACTACAGAGTAGTGTAACGCTTTCAGTAACTCCTAGAAAACATAAATAACACAATATGGTGAATGTTTTATTGAAAACTCTGGTTAATTGGGGCTTTTTGTGAGTACATACAATAAAGGAATATCATCTTTCTCAGTAAGTGAATAAAAACAATCAAGAGCAGAAAATACGTCGTCCTCTTTACAAGTAAATCGAGAATCACCGGCAACTAGTTTAAGAAACATATTAAGTGAACCTTTTCGAGGAGGACTACAGAGATAAATCGTACCATTAGTTTCTAGGAAATTGTAGAACACATCAAGTAAACTAATATGACATTTAGTAAAAAATACACAATCAGCTGCAAGAATGATATCAAATTTTTTCGTTAAGGAGAAATTACTCCAATCAAGGAGTAGGGAGGACATGTTTGAGATACGGTTATAATCTATTGACAAAGACAAAGAATCAACAACGCTACTATTACCATCGGAAGCTGTAACTGATTTTGCGAAACGCGACGAGATGAAACTAGGCAAACCGAAAACACCAGATCCTACTTCTAGTACAGACTTATCTTGCGTAAAATCAGGATTAAGTGCGAGATAATAAGCTAAGGCTTCTCCTCCAGGCCATAATTTGACATTTCCTGTATTATCGAAGCCTTGCAGATCGCCTAGTGACGCACGATGTTCGGAAGAAATCATTTTAAATGTTAAAGACTGACAGCGTAGAGCGACGGAATAGCAAATTCGACCATTATTCGAATTCATCGGATCGATTTCAAACAGTCCCAAGCTAGATCGAATGGGCTCGGCTTTCCGCGATAATGAGTTACGAAGCTTAATCGAAAGCGTAGCCCAATTACGGCGAGCTCTTTTTCTTACCTATAATAGCATATTTACAAGTGAACCCCAATGAGAAAAAAATATAACCTACATCATCATTGATGAAATCCTTGGACGTGGAAGCACGATCAGCGTCACTCACTACACTTGTACATGGTGGGGCTCTGCGCTTCATCACCTGAAAGAATTTATTAAACTATGAACATTTATAACAATAACAAAAACAATAAGTACATAAAGAAAACAATAAGTATAAGCTCACATAGAAGTTAAGCCAGCATCTAACAACAACTTTTCGGTAGCCTCCTTTGCACAACCTTCTCGAATAATTGAATACTTTCCGGGGACGGTCAGATTGATAATGGTGCTACCGGAATCACTCGACGAATCACCCGAAGGACCACAAATATGTCCCCCATCCAGAATCAAATCAATATCTAGTAGGGAGTCGGCAAAATCTGCAACACATAACGGGCTAATGGGCGATCCACTGACATTAGCTGATGTTTGCGCCAAGGGTTGTCCAACCTTCGAACAGATTGCAGATACCAATTTGGAGCAGGGAACTCGAACACCCACATTTGGAGAATCAGGATTGAAGAAGTGAGGCACAGTAGACTTTCTTTCCAACAGCAGTGTTACGGGTCCAGGAAGAAGAGCGGATGCCAGCTCGGAAGTGATAGTTTCTTTACAGTACTTCGGTACATCACCGGAATTGGCCAGAAACAGTCCCAGAGGCTTGTCACGAGTGCGATTTTTCAGCCTGAACAGCTTGTCGGAATGCTGCAATAATGCAGTTACTCCATAAAGAGTATCGGTTGGCAGAGCGACGACTCCACCACGGAGCAGGATGTTGGATGCGACATCGACGCATTCTTGGAATGTTTCCGGCTTCAGCAGCAATATTTTCCTCGCTGACCCCATTGCTCACTAGACAAAAAAAAATTAATAAAAGTTAAAAATAAAAATAGTTAGAGTAAAATAATGAGTATATAAGACTGTTGAACAATTTTCAAATTTCAAAGTGGTAATTGGAGCGCTGTTATATAGTTAAATTGCGAAACATGCACTAAAAATTGTTAAAAGATATTCTAAGGATATTCAGAATAATTGAACAAATTTGCAGTTTCCAGTTTCCAAAATAATCAAAAAGAATGGGAACAAACAACTTTCGATCAATTCATGAGCTGGTTGGAGTCCTGAGTTATTGGAAATGTGAAAAACCCGCGCTGGTCGTTGCAGGTTTGGAGGCAATAATGCTCCATTTAGGAGCATTATTACCCAAAATCCCAAAATCTCAGACACCGGGTCGGCCCGTGAGCAAAGCTGACCCAGACTTGTCCGTTGGGCTCAAGAAGGTTTCTCGTTTAAAAGTAATTTTTGCCCTTTTTCAGGAAGTTTTCGAAATTCTTCTATTTGTTTTTTCCCAATTTATTGTTAACTTAAATTATTTACAAGTATCAACGCCAAACGCAGACAATGGCATTTTCGAATGAGTAATGAATGGTAGCTGACAAAACGCCCTGAACTTGGTAGTTATCTGGCAATTACGGGTCGTCACTTGTTGCCGTATTCCTCAACGTATCCCCGGGGGTAAACGGTATTCAGGAGCTCTAAGGGCATCTTGAGAGGTAAATTTACCCCGAAGCAAATATGAAGGGAAAAAAGTTACTCCTAGGGTTATCCTTAGCCTGGTCCGCAACCTTCGCTACACTTTTCGGAACTTCTTTACACTAAGGTAGAATTTTTATACTCTTGTCACCGAGAATGATATCAACAAGTTTTTTTTGTCTTGTCAACAAAAATTTTTGTAAGAGAGTCGTGCCAATTATTTGAATGACAAAATTAAGCATATGTACTCTGACATGTAATTGTAAGCCTATTTTGAATAGTAATTTATTTTATTTATAATATTAATAAATTAGTCTTATTTGGAGAGAACATATTCTAGAAGCTTTTGTATCGAATGTTATAGTAAGATTACCAGAAGAAGTGATGAAACTACTAAGAATTCATGTCACATATCTTCTATAATCAGAAAGTGCAGAGAAGGTTCCGGTGGGTAGGAACTTCCCTACATTTTTGTACCCCCGAGGAGGGTTAGGGCAGCTTGATGAATACGGAGACAGGGGAATTTAGAGAAAGTTTAGAGCTACCGCGCTTTAATATCTTCAATATTCGGAGCAACGTTTCGGCTAAGTTGTTTCGGCTAAGTTCGGCGACGAGATTTAGAAACACCGCGAATATTAACCGCCGGTAACTAAAAAAGATAACAATAAAACAAAAGCAGCAGTATTTCATGGATTATATTACATTTTGATTTCCCCTTTTAACGTTGTAAACGTTAAAATCTTGTTTTTGCAAAGGATAAGGTACGTAAGCTAATCGCATCAAACTTTATTCTATCACGTGTTTACATACGCCGCCCGTGAGCTTCTCCCAAGGTATCAATTAAGGTTTGCTGCGTAACTCTCATTGATTTTGTTGGTTTTCTCAGTTAATATTATGTTTTATGCAATTCGTATATTTCTGGTTCACAATTCTATCGAATGATTGCTTTCAGATGGAGGCAGCTCCAGATATGGACTGTCTTTTGGACGAACTGGAGGAAGAAGTAATTGCTACGGAAGCACTGAAAGAAAATAGAAAACCAATGTACAATGACGAGGTTGTAAAGTTTCCTATTGTTCAATCAAGATTATCATCTGTAAGTCTTGCGGGTAAACTAGTTCAAACTCACTTTTAAGATACCGAAACCTGAACAAGAGGTGACGACGGAACATAAAACATCCATTTACGATAACCTAATTATGCCTGTAGCGCAACCCAATGAACCCCAAATAAACGGTTAGAATTACTTTTTTAAAATTTAAAGTTGTGTATCTTTTTAGTCTACCAACAAGCTGAGGAATTAGTTGCTATCGATGACAAGGACAAATCAACCGAACAGCCTCAGAATCAATTTCAAAAACTAAGTCCAAAACATTCGCTGGACACGATAGTACCGATTGAAGGTTTGAAAATTTGACTAACTAGATATTATTTGATATTTTAATTCAGAAAAACCAGTAAATTCATGGCTACATGAAGATACACATTCTCAAATTACCAATAATTCTGACATTACACAAAATGTATCTAGAGAAGAGCAAGAAGTAGGTCAGGAAGAGGAAGCTAATGAAGTTTGTCCTTAGAGTTTTTTGGTGGATTATATTCACTGTTATAGACCTCATTAGAAGAAGATTCCGAATATGATGATGTCCTCAAATACTTAGACGAATGCGAAGGTAGGCTGGCGTCAACTGGTAAGTTCACAAGTACTTACAGGCGAAACAATGACTGCCGTGGAAATCCATGAAGAAGGAACTGATGTGGCCTCCAGCAACGAAAAACTACATTCAGTATCTTTAGAACTCGCCGGTACGGGTAGCCATGCCACAGTAGACTGCGCTACTTTTAGATTCGTTAGTGCAAGCTGCAGAAATCGTTGCTGATCGTGTTTTGGACTTCGTTGGTTGCAACGTTGAAGCAGAGTTAAAGAGGTGAGCAATTGTAAAAGAAAACTATTAGTAGCGATATTTAGAACCGTCTTGGAAAGTTTGACGGATGAGTCTAAAAATTTTGACACCAAATTGTCATCGGAACCCATCATATCAACGGAAGATAATCAAATGGAACAAGAAGTAAACTTTTTCAAAGTTGATGTAGAGCATTCTGAATTGGATCACAATTCCATATCGAAATACAATTTGACTAGCACATCTGAAAGCCAGCCAATAGATCTGAATGCAGATTCCCTAAAGTTAGACGATAATGGAGAATTCAATTTTGAGAATAGTGTAAGTTAATGGAAAGAGACTTGTTGTCTACGATTTATTTTTAGACCGAACAAGGAAGCTTTTCGAGTAATGCACAGTTGCACGATAATCATAAGGATGATTTTACAAGAGATACAGAGCAAAAAGATGTACAATGCTTAGTTAGTGATGAAGAAGTGATGGAGATTGCAACCACGGTTAGTAAACTACCTGAGTCATAATAACAGCGGTTTAAGGTAAACGAGACAGAAGATCATTTTTGCCGCTCTTCGGAGGATGACAAAAATTCCCTTGAAATAAGAAGTCCAGAAAACGTTGAGTACGGCAGAAGAAATCTAAATGACGAAACTTTCGAGACCAACGAAGAGGTTGAGTATCATATTATATTTTGTTCATGCATAGTTTTTTTAAGTCTGCAATAGATATTGTGCAATCCGATAAAGAACTAGAAGATGACCATTTGTGTACCTGTTCAGGTGATGAGACTAACGTCTTTCAAGAAAATAGTTCCGATACCGTTCAAAAATCTCAGCAGCCAGATGACGTTGAATACGACGAAGGCAGTTTACATGAGACCAATTCAGAAGAGGTTGACTTTCCTTTATGTATTTTAGTCAATCATGTTTTTCTAGTTCTCCGCCATAGATGTTGTGCAGTCCGATGCAGAATTAGAGGATGAAGGTAATACCTTCGAAAACGAACCCATGGACGAGGTTTTTGTCGTTAAAATTTAGATATATTGCCTGTTTTCTAGCTGACAACTGTTCACGTTTTACCCTCTGATGAAATGGAATCAGAAGAAGGAGGTCACAGACTAACGGAATGCGAGTTAATGGTTGGAAAAGTTAAACCACATTGGATACCGGATAGTGATTGCACCTGTTGTATGTTATGTTCTCTGAAGTTTTCCCTGCTTTTGCGACGACATCATTGCAGGTAGTACTTCTTTTCGTTTACATTGATACATCCAAATTTCAGAGCGTGTGGACGCCTACTATGTGCCGCATGCTGTAGCGAAAAAGAGCTTCTGCCTTATATGATAGAGGCAGGAAAGAAAGTTGGTTTTCACAGATTGTGGTTAAAAAATAGTCATATCAGGCTGTGGCAGAAAGAGTATGTATGCCATGTGCTGTGACGCTGCGACGAATAACAGAACATGAAAGCCGGCGAGACTCCGTAGAGCATGAGTAAGTTGCCATCACCGTGCAAGCGTAATTGTTCTGAAAAGGTACATGGAGGAGACAAATCGTCGCAGTGTACTTAAAAATAATCGAAATCACGATGAGAGTACGACGGATGCCGAACCTGCTCCTAGTCAGGAAGAGCTGGTTGATAGAAAAAGAAGTGTTCGTTTCAGGTAACACCTTGTGAAGAATAATATTGACATTGCAATTAGAATAACCCTATATTTTTTGACCGTCAAACCAAAACTATGCCAAATTACTTCATTAGCACGACAAACTTTTATATATATTTTAGAGATGGTGTTCAACCAGGAAGTTCCACTGGTGGCCATACCGAGGCTGAGAAAAGCACTGCAATCAAACCTAAAAAGGTAGATTTTTAAAAAAGAAGAGATAATACATATACTAATTAGAAATCGCGCAAGAGAAGTTCTGTAGTGCGTCGTATTACGGAGCTACGCATCGAAGATGAACTAACGTCAGCTTTGCCAGCATCGAGTGATGGCCCATATTTTGTCATCAAGCCAGATGACACTTTGGATTCAGTTGATTCTGAATACTGTCTGATGCGACTTTCAGATGGATGTGCCGTTTCCATAATCTTGAAGAAAAATTTGCATTGCGTGATACGTCTAGAAAAGGGTAAGAAAAACTTAGAATACTTTTTTCTTACCCGTCTTTTTCTTTTCAGTTGGTAACTCTGAACACTGGTGTGTCTCTTCGCGCGGATTTGAATATATTGGATTGGACGAGTTAGTATTTGTTTGGATCAAAGAAGAGAATGAGACAGTAGCTGTTCCGTTTAATATATTAGAAAAAATTTCGGAGGTTGAGCTATCAACAAGCTGCCATTATAACCAGCTTTTAGATTTTCTGCTCTTCCTTTGAAACAGAAAAATCGGGTGTTCGTCCTGTAGCTCAGAGAATGCCATCGCTCTTTTCACAGCCGGAAGCCAAATATCCACTTACTCGACATATTTATTTTTTCAAGCCAACTTGTCAGGTATTTTATAGTTTGTTCAGCAGTGAAATCATAGACCACCATTAAGAAACTGCCTTACTGTTCTTTACCAAGTTCATCATACCTGGTTGCCTGCTTTGTCTTGGACGAAGAATTACCTTGGATAACTGCAATGCCCAATAGGGTATTACTGTCAATTGGCTTAAAATATGGAGGTTCCACTTATAAATTTGTGTTTGACAATTCTCCTGTTTAGCCTACCCCACTCCTATTGTGAATCATCCAAAACGGAAACCAGTAGTAGAAATGGATCCAAATAATTCAATAATGAAGGTATATTTGAAGTAACTTTTTAAAAATATCTTATTTCCTGTATCACTCGTATAACAAGAATAGTATATTTCTTCGGGGCAGGGCTTTGGTCATTCATTCAGGAATCTTCTGAGCAGAGAGGCTCCTTTCTAACATTCAGTATTCGGGTGCACGTAACATAGGATAAAAAAGCTGCTCCTTTTCCAAGCGTTCTGCGGCTACGGGGAGTCGATCCCACAGCCTCAAATCCTCACGGATTCAAAGACGGCTGTTCTAACCACTAGTCTAGAGTACCACGATTAAACACTGCTATCCACCATTTAGGTTTTCACCGATTTTCGAAAATGGAGATATAGAATTAGCCATGTGTACGGTTCAACAGTATCATTATCAATTGACCGATCAGTGATCAAAATTCCTCGAATTGCGTCGAATGAGGTACATAACAACAAAATAATCAGACCATCCAGCGGGCCGGGCCGCGCCGGGCCCTGGAAAACCTTGCGGGCCGGAGTGGGCCCGGGTCCAGGTTGAATGGTCTGAAATAATTCAAACAATCAACCACTTATTTTTAGATAAAATCCATAATCGACTGCAATCGTTCAATGATAGCCTGGAGTTGTGATATAAACAGCTTAGCCGATAGTCACCTCTGTTGTAGAGAAGATGATGGGTTATGTCAAACACACATACTTTCTCGCGAGTCAACGACTGCTTGTAAGTTTAAATAGATTTAAAGTTGCTTCCCTTATCTCTTACGTTCTTCTATTCTACTAATCGAATCCCATGAATAGTTAATACTTTTACTTTTAAGTGACCGGTGCCTCATTCGTTGTAATTGATGCGGGGTTGAAAACATCAGAGTCTGGTGAAGCCGTGGTAAACATGATTGAAGATGGAATTTGCATTAGAATGCACTCTAGTGCATTTCAATCTCTCATCGATAACTTAACAGCAGATGTGGTTCGTTGTGAGGCTACAGTACAGAGTTATAGTATTTTTTATAGGCTCGAGACTTTTCTTTAAAAACCCATTCAACTGAATTGATCATCAAATGGATTGATGAGTTCGAAAATATTACCGATTTTGTGGTAAGATCTGATATTGATGGAATGGTTCTTGAGGTACTGCATTATGAGGGCAGGCATAACAATAATCACATTTTATAGTCAAAGTATCAATATGGTTTGTCCTTGGAACGAGCCATTTCTTCATCACTAGTCTTCGCTTCCGTACCAGATTCAGCTGTCCGTCTGTCACATGTATACAACTTAAAAGAAGGAAGACTAGCTCCTGCAGAAGAACCAAAGGTGTTTGGGTCAGTTAGTAAACACAAGTTTTGTACATATTTCTACTTTCAGAGTTGCTGAGCTCATTGCTAGAGAATGTACTGCTTATTTGGATCCATATTTTCAAATGCTACTCAGCATGAACATAAGGTAATAGATATAGTCGTTGGTTTTAGTGTTTTAATTGTATCGCGGTATATATGAGGCTCTTAAAACAAAGAAAAACACCAGCCTGAGGGATCGGGTCGACCTGTTTTCTCCGTACTCCGCTTTCTGAATGCCTAAACAACATAACACATCAATTCCAGAAGTATGAGTATTCGAATCGATGCAAGCCCCGAGTCAGTTGAATATATTCTATCAACATGGGTCGGACTTGAAGATGAGCAAGCCAAATTCAGGCAGAGTATGGACGATGTAAGTTCTTTGAAAAAAGCACTTTAGTATTTAAAGCGGAGCAAGAAGCTATAGTCAGGTTGAAAAGTAATACCGCCGTGTGGCTGCATATTTTGTCATTTTTTACACTGCGCCTGCTGGCATTCTACGCGCGCGATATCAGCAGCACGGCGCGCCAGTGTTCAAAATAGTAACGGGTCCCGCAACGAAATTTAAAATGTCCGTTCTCTGTTGCACGATTCCTGAATTTATTTTTCATCCAATTTTTATTTTGATTATATCATTGAAAAGAGCACAGTCAGATCTATGCGCCTGAGTTTTTTCAGACCAATCGGTTCACGCGAAAAGGAAGTACTAAATCCATGAAGAAAGTTCTTGAAAAAACTCAGGCGCATAGATCCGACAGTGCTCTTTTCAATGATATAATCAGAGTTAAAATGGGATGAAAAATAAATTTAGGAATCGTGCAACAGACTAAATGAATGGAAAATTTGCATTAATTACTGCTTCTAATGCGCCCCATTGATAAAAGATGGACGGATGAGATTTTTGTAGCAACATGTTGAGCTGTGTGAAAAGAGCAGCCCTTTATTTCGTTGACCGTTCTGGCGCGCCGTGGGAGAGAGCGACGCGATGTTTCATTAAAATGAATGTACTTGTGAATGAAGGGATCTAAAACCCACCCATTTTTTATATATCACCACTGCCCTGGAACAACCTAAGCCTAGGTGTTGATACAGATTATACATAAAGTTTATTCATATTTATACTATTATAAATTGTTTCTCTCATTGACTATTCTATTTCCAGTAATATGGGTGTCGGTATGGGTGTAGCTATGATGATGCAATCCGCCGGTGCTCTTGTGGGAGCCCCAACACCCCCGATGGACCCAAATGTTATACAGTCACAGATAAGGAAGGCTAAGGTAAATGCTTCAGAATTTAGTAAGACGGTGAAATTCTTGTAACCTTAGTAATACTTGGGATCCACCCAATAATTTGAATAGTGAAAAAAACTGAAATGAATCTATAAGGATAGTTTAACACGTTTTTGTTTAAATAGGTACTATCCTTTTTTCGTGTAGTTTATTGTGATTATTGTGAGGCATACTATCCGAAGTCGTCTGCAGTTGAAACATTCACTGTAATCTTAGAAATAAACTTCCAGAATGTAGTCGGCGGACTTATCGCTTTTATCTTAAGGTCTAATAACTTATAATCAGAGCATAGATTCGCTCTAAATGCTACAATAACCTCTTATAAATTTGCAGTTCGTACAGTAACCCCTTGCAAGCGATTAGTCCACCAACTATAAACAAAATGCGTAAGACATAGCAAAAACTAGTACTAATAAGGCTAGTTTATCTTTCCATATAAGATTGGAACTTTTTTAGAAAGAATAAATATATAATCTTCTTTTCTATAAGAAATACTTAACTTAGTCCTCCGACCATAGATACAACAAATTTCAGGCTGAAGGTCGTACTGTTACAATGGTTAATGGAGCACTATACTTTGACTATCAGCTGGTCGCAAGAATACCGCCTCATTTTGATATTAGAGTTTAACTGAAATATTTCACTACTCTAATTCTTGTATTAACCCTCAACGAACAAAAATCGTGTTTATCTGCGGAGTTGGGAGCCGGGCCCGGACTATTATAGTCCATAACAAAAAAGACTGCAGTGAGCGGTTTCAAAAAATCGTTTGTTCTGTGGCAAAATTAAACTTCCTTTATATGGTTTGATGCGCAATTTTTTGCCTGTTGTCAGAAAAATATTATTGTATTAGTTTTATTTTGTATCATGTCTAGAAAAAGACAAATACGCAATTGCGGAAGCCTATATATACCACCGCACTCCGAGGTCTTTTGTTTGTTATAGACTATAGATTTACTAAATGTTTCAAAGATCCGGTCCCGGTTCCAATTTATTTTTACTACTTCTGCCATTTTACCCGTTATTCTATATATTTTAACTTATTTACTCGTTTTTCCACTTTTTTGTTTTTCGAATCTTTCAGTAGTTTTTTGCCGCTCTCTTAGTTATGTGTAACTTGAGCTGTTGCGATTTGCATCCACAGAGTCGACCGACGCTCCTCGGCGTCAATAATATGATTTGAAACATCTGTAAACCGGGGTTCTCAAATTTGCCCGGCCCGACGACGATCTTAACGAGCCGGCCCGGCCCGGACGGAGCCGACCATATTATTGAAAATGCTCAATTTTCTTCGACAGATTTTCAAATATATCATCTGTAGTTACGAAAAAATATTGGATGGTACATCGTCGGCCCACCAGGCCGAGAATATTAGAAATTTCCGGGCCGGCCTGGCCCGTTTGAGAACACGGCTGTAAACCAGTATAATCTTGTAATCTAATGCAATACTTCTGATCTCATGTCTAAATATCTTATCTACCGTGTAAACAAGAATAATAAATAATATTTATAATGTGACATTTGTAAAGAGTACAACATTAATAAATTTTAAATAAACTTACAGCAATCAGTGTTAAAAATTTTCATATGGGACGTGGTGGCCCAGTGGTTAGAAGCTTCGCCTCATAAGCTAGAGGTCGACGGTTCGAATTAAAGAATGAAACTGTCATTTGGTTGATTTAGAATTCACAAAATGAGTGTAGTTTTTATCATTCACTTAGGAAGTGTATTCATTTCTCTCAATGATTTTAAAACAATAATAGTATATTTCTTCAAGTCATGGTTTCGGCCATTCAGTCCGGTACCTTTTGATCAAAGACGGTTCCTTTCTAACGCTCATTCTTCCGGTGTGCATGAAACATGCGATAACTGAGACGCTGCTCAAACTTCGCTGAAAAATGAATCGGTTATTAGCAGACAAGTACTAATTTCTCCAAAAGGAAATTATTCAATGTATAGTCGGACATTCTGCAACCAATTTATTGCTCAAAGATTAATTAGTGTTTTAAAATACAACTTTTAAAACTACTTTTAAAATGTATCTAGAGTATATTTGGGGTGCTTAAACTGATGGCGCGCAATCCTTTTGCCGCTATCTATTATCGTTTTCCGCAATGAGCAAAACCAAAAAATTCAAAATTACAACTTCTCCAAGATTCCTTGGATGAGATTTCACTGATCCCCCCAATACTTCCATTCCAAAACCGTAGTAAAAACAGTCCCGACGGCAAAGTTGTTTATCTACGAACTACGCTTATTGTCTAATCGGGGATGACAGAAGCGATAACTGTGATTACCTCAACAAGGTAGTTTACACGGAGACTTGAAACATTTGGTTCTGGACATTTAGTAAGTGAAATATGGTAAACCGGTGGTCGTATTCACCAATACTCTCGTCACGGTAACGGGAACGAAAACCCTTCCCGCGGGAATGTTCCCGGCAAAACGGTTTCATCAACGTTCCCGTCCGTTTCCGTGCAATCAAAATTCACTTCCAGGGAACGATTTTTGGGGACTACCCCCAAACGTAACTGGCCGAAACAAAACTGGCCGTTTCGTAACTTGGTTGAGTTTTTGATACAGCTGTACCCATAGTTCTGTTTCGGCCAGTTACGAAACGGCCAGTTTTGGTTCCGCCAGTTACGTTTCGGGGTAGTCCCGATTTTTGTTCCCGTGGGTTAGTCGCGGGAATGAAAACCGTTCCCGCCAGGAATATGCGTTCCCTTTCCCGTGTGGGAACATTGGTGAATACGGCCACAGGAGTGAAAACAGGTTAAATTTTCTTGACCCAGCTCATAGCAGTGCCATCCATATGGTACATAATGACTATCTTTAACATTTGAGTTTCTTTTGTTTTTCTCGATTGGAAAGTGTACTATGTTTAACCATTAGCGAGTAGTTTAAGCATTAGTTTGACAATTTTCTTTTACAACTTTTCGTAATTGTAAACGAAAACTGAACTAGCGAACATCAAATGGTTGGGTTTATGGGTAGAATGCGCAGTCTACCGAACGACGAACTGAACGATTTTCTAATTTAAATTAGTTATGTAGAGTTGGCAGTGGCTAAATTGTACCATACATTTGCTATAAATATATATACATTGATTGCAAGTTTTCGGAAACAAAGACTATAGTCAGCGGACAAACCATATGCAAGTTAAAGGTCTAAGTGCTCAATTTAAAAAGCGCAAAATAAGTTATGTTTATTAATATAAATCAATTGTGTCAGAAAAATAAGTTAGATGTGGTTTTGTACATTACATCATTGAATAGTACGCGTTTTCGCGCGCCATTGCTCGGCCGCGCTCCAATAAAATTTGCAGTTTGTACCGTATACCTTTGCATAAACCTTGGTCGCTAACTATAATGATTTGCTATGGAGATAGGTGGCTCGTTGTTCGCAAACCAACCGGTGCCGAGCTGACCAACACTGCTGTGCTAAATCGTAGTAACAAAAAGTACTGAAAATATAGCTCGTTTTCCCAAAATCTAGACGACATCCCAACACTTGAAACACTTGATTGTTCATAAATGTTTAAGGTAACTTCTAGACGTAGCCGAATTGTTACAATTAAGGTAAAATGAAGAGTAATAGTGATTAAACCAATACTAATTGTCTTATTACTAGGGTGGGCAAACGGTATGTTACGGTAAACGGTATACCGTTAAAACGCTATCTTCTGAGAGTCCCGCTTCAGAGTCCTACGACTAAATGATCAGCACCTTCTAACTCACTCTGTAAGATAAATAACTAGCCTAAACATAATTGTAGTATTCTGTTTTATTTTATGAAATAGAAATATTCCAGCCCCCCTTTGCTGATCCTCCTTTTCCTATGTTCCTATGGTATTGTACTCGTTTTACGATGTTACCCCCTGTGCCTCACTGGCTCCGCCTTCTCCTGAGAGGCAGCAAGTGATCATTCTCTATAGAAGAACTGAGAGGATCAATTACAATCAATTCTAGCCGATATAGCTTACTTTTAGACTTTTATTCTATTGAACATTGTAAATACTTTATTTTAAAGTGATTTAAATGTTTATTTAATATTAAATGTATTATGGATAGTTTATTTGCAGGATGTACCGAGAGTCATATAGTGACATAGTAATGATTGTGATTACCAGAAGATAGAATTTCTTAATTTCATTCATTCGTTTATGCCTGACTAGGTTGATACTTATTATACGATTTAATAATAGTAATATTATTATTACCATTTCACTTTTAGGACTAATCCTTTTCATTTTGAATCCTTAGCCCTTTACAAAGTTAGGTATAGTCTATAACAAACAAAAGACCTCAGAGCGTGGTGGTATACATAGGCTTCCGCAATTGCGTATTTGTCTTTTTCTGGATATGATACAAAATAAAGCTAGTACAATAATATTTTTCTGACAACAAACGCGCATCTAACCATATAATGGAACTTTGATTTTGTCACGGAACGAGCGATTTTTGAAACCTTAAACAACACCGCTCACTGCACTCTTTTTTGTTATGGACTATATTACCCATGTTGCAGTTGAGCACATATTTTACGCCTAAACTAAATGTTTCGGTTTCTTTCATAAATGTATAAAGATTTGGCAGAGCAATGTGTTACTTTCTTGTGAAAGCATTACCGAAATTAATAGAGTAAATTCAGAATTAAAATTATTGGTTGCTAGATCATTGTCACTTTCAAGTTTTATATTTAGAAATTATTGTCACAATATAATCGGCAATGCTATAGTAAGCGCCAAGAGTAATAATGGAGTGTAAAGAATTCAACGATCGTCTGAGTCCCTTTTGCGAACACCGCGCCAGCATCTGGCGGCTACTATCCGTTCAATATTGTACTTTGCAAGTACGCGCGTGCAATTTTTTTACCGATCCACTTTATCGAAAAACATTTTCTAGCAGAATTTCCTTAGGAAAAGCTAGTTGGGCAATTCCAGCATTTATTTCATTAAACCTCCAAACTGAATGTTTCAACTGTTTATTAGAGGAAAGTATTCATAGCTGCTTCCCGTCCCGGCTTGAGCCGTCCTGCGCCAACCCGGTCCCGTCTTAAACTTTGAAACCCGAGCTGGGCCGGTCGGGTAACCACCTCTGAGCATATTAGATCGATGTTAGTTTCTTTTTCATTCCAACTTTACCAAAACGAAATGTTTCTGACTCAATCTATACTTATATACGTATATTTCGTTGGGGTTGTGTGTCATCGTCAATTGATTTCCTATTTCTTGGCTCTTTTCAATTGACATTATTAATGACCGCAACCTTCAGTCCATCTCCCCGGCTCTGTGCTTTTGTCTCTGTATCTCCCCCTTCTCTCTCACCCGTTTCACCTCATATTTACGGATTTCAAATGTTTTAGCCCCCTAAATCATCCGCGTGGTACTTTTTAACTCAAAACCGATTCCTCTACAGCTTTGGTTTAAACTTGAAACATTTGGTTAACCATCAATAGCGGCTCGGCTTCGCGGTAATCCATCTTTCGGCGCTTTTTACCAGTTGCAGTTCCTTTCATCCCAGCTCGTCACCTATCGAGTTTTTGTATATTTATGGCCTGACCAGCCTGCTCATCAGCCGCTGCAGCACTGGAGGTTTTTGTGTATTTTTGAAATGATTCAACAACAGCTTTGAAATTGAGCCTAATAACCGCCTCCCCTATTTCAGTAGTCAGTCGACTGTCAGTATTGATCTAATCGAAGGTCTCCAAAGAGCTTCGTTCTATCACAAAGTAGCTTATGAAGCTGTTACTCTGGCTGGCCCTATGGGGGTCGGTCGCTTTAGAATCGGGATTATGTCAATCCCAAAGAGATGTAGATGACGATCCGAATGATCCCACCGGAAAGGTAGGTTAAAAAATTGGTAGAAAATAACTTTTATGATAAGTATAAGAACACCACCATAAGGTATCCATATTTAACCTTAACTGTCGCCTTGAAACATTTGTCTGCGTCTCAAGCATTTGGAAAAATAGTTGCATAAAATCATATATATATAGTCAGCGCCGAGAGTAATAATGGAGTGTCACTTGCGTGCTTATGAGATTTTAACACCGAATTTGCAGGCAAATTGTTGCGCTTACTTGCAAAGTACAATATTGAATGGAGAGTAGTTGCCAAACACTGGGGTGGTAGTCGAGAAAAGGGCACAGACGAGCGTTAAATTTTTTACACTCAATCGCTACTTTTGTCGCTAGCTATAAAATGAACAAATCACTTAAGTGTAGAAATCTTTATACTCCAATATTACTCTTAGCGCTGACTCTATTAATGAGATATGTAGAAAAACTAGCTATGTCGCTTAAAACACTCCTTGTAAAGCTCGGAAAAATTTACTTTCCTTGTTTTAGAGTTCTCTAACTTTCGTCTTCGATATCACCGGTTCTATGTTTGATGATTTGATGCAAGTCCGTGAAGGAGCACGAAAGATCTTCCAAACTGTAATGACGCAAAGGAAAAAGTTAATCTACAATTACATTATGGTGCCGTTTCATGATCCAGGTAAGAACAATTACATACAATTACATAAGGGAACTGTAGGTACAATGTAGGCAGTGCAAATGAAAAAATTGACGCTATTGAATTATTTCTTAATATAAAACCTTTTTTTCTATTGATATTAGTATTTTAGAGCAATATGTAGTCGGATTCATAACGAATAATGGAGTGTAGAAAAACAAAGCCAAAACTGCTTGTACGCAATTGCGTTTGGCTAGGAAATAATTTTCTACACTCCATTATTCGTTCTGAATCCGACTATACACGATTACTTTCGAATATAAGTTGTTTATACCATTCTTTTAAATTTGATTTACATTTAAACACAATTTGGCTTACAATTGATCGAAAACAAGTTATTCCTATTATTTTATTAAATAATATATAGACGAAGAACATTGCTTCTAAAAAAATTGAACAGTACCTAAACAAGTTTGAAACATTTACTTTTGCCATTTCCCTTCTTAAATCTCGCAGAATCTCATCAAATCTGCTCACAGTCTCTTATGATTCATTCTGTTTTCTATAGATTTACGTTT
>JAQGAV010001215.1:0-22631 GCA_034691345.1 Phasmarhabditis papillosa
TTTTCATAACTTTTAAAGCTGATTAATTTAAAACAATAAAATTTGAAATGAATTTTTGAGTGTACCGTGCCTTTAAATGTTCAAGTGAAGTGAACCAAAGTAGTTCCGGCAACCCTGTCATGTAATGGCCGAGCAGAGCTGTTAAACCGGCCGGCCGTACCTGGAATACCAATAGCTTTAAATTCAGATCAGACCCATCCTTGACCGACTATCCCAAAGCCAACCTAAGCTTTCTAATCAGTTGTTAACAAGTGTAAACTGAACCGAATACAAAATATTTATTTGTCAAGGAATGAGTAATAAACCTGAATTATTTTTTACATACACAAGAACGTGTTTTACAATGATTAAATGAAATAAAGAATATTTGAATTAGGGTTCGGTTAGCTTCTTGCCCTTGTCAACGTTGTGAGGTGGAGTTCCGCCTTCTAGGTCTCTCTGAAATACGAAGTTATGTTTAGAATAACAGCAATCACTATAATATTTATATTACGGTTCTATCAGAACTTACTCGGAATATTGAGCATGTCCCTTTCCAGAGGGAAATTTTACCTACACCAGCTTACTAACCATCGGCACCAATAATGTCCCTATTATTACCCGATATGAGAATTTCAGTCTTATTTGAAACATGACTCTATAGTTTCCGTGATCCATGTTTTCGGATTATTCTTACCTCTGTACAATGGCTAATAGGAGACATCAAAGAGACTGTACGCTGGGTTAAGTCAGTCACTTCATTTGTCCACTGAGTCATAAGATCATCTTCATAAATAGCCGTCTGTAACAGCTAAAAGAAGAATGGTCCAGAATTATCGGAACGAGTAACTCCCTAATTCAACATTAGGTAGTTTTCTATCAAACATCCCGGCATGGAAGGTTGACGAATTCAGAACCCATATCACAGTGTTACAAGGACGAGAGTGACTAAGGAGAGTGACTACAAACTTTTCCGGCCGGCTCGGACTGGAACCTTGATCCAAGGGGTGGGTATTTGACGGGCCCGACCTCGGCCCGAGATTTGGACATTTCAGCCCGGACCGAAAGTTTTGACCGCTTGCTGGCCCGCTCCAACTCCTGCCAGGCTCCGCTGGACCGGGGCTGCTTTTTGCTATTTTTTATTCTGAACTTTTATGTTAACCATGTTGCAAACATAGGCTTTGGACAGTAAATGGTAATCATATATCGGACCCCAAGTGACGGAAGTTTTCTTTTCCTTTTCCAATAGCCTACCAGCTCTTCGTCACAGGCTATTCCGTCCCAGTCCTGTTGTTCGCGTCCATCCTCACTAAAATCAGCTGGTACCTCGTCCGGTTCATGACGATTTTGGAAATCTAAAGAAATGACTTTGGTACCACTGAATACTAATAAAGTTCCTAATAGAGCACGATTCTACTCAACCGCACTTGCTGTTCCGTTGCGAATATATGACGGATGTTTCCCAGTCCTTTAGAAACTTTGGGAACAGAAAAAGGAATGCTTCGTAATCTCCGGCGAGGAGCGGCCCAGGAAATGATTAAGATATGGATCACATATCTTTTGGTACAATTATACTGGTTGATATTGTCGACAAGCCAAGCGCCAGCAGCTATAGGTGTATCTTCCCGGAAGTGTTTGGGTTCCGTTACTAACGTGTGCTCTAATCCTTGAGCCCGACCGTACACTCCTCCCGCAAGCGATCCATCCGTTGACTATGGAACATTAGAATCTTTAAGTGCTTACCCTCATCTAGCTGAGCAAATAAGTAGAGTGGATATGTGCAGATACAGAATGATGCTAGAATGCATACAACAGTAGTTAGGAAAAGGCCAGAAACAACCCTGGCCGCACCTAGAGTCAAATCCCTAAAACACAGTTAATTAACGGGCGTCCACAAATTTGCAACCGTGAAATAATACCTACAGCTAGTAAGCAACATTTAGTTCCTTGTCAGCAATACCGTCAACAGAGCTGTTAATCTGGCCTGCCCTGGCCTGAAATCTTTTGATCAGGCCAGATTAACAGCTCTGACCGTCCCGGTATCATAGAGGCCTTGCAAAAGGGATATTTCAGGATCGGCTGATTGAAAGCCTTCTCTTCAAAAGTACACTTATCTTAGTCTAATACCGCCTCTCTGCGGGATGATGCGCTGGAATTTAGCGCTTTATAAAGAGAGATAATACTACAGCTATCCCGTGTAAATGATCTATGCTTTGAATAGCAAGAGTAAGGCTGGTAGTAAATCCACCATGAAATTTGTATCTTGTGAATAGAATTATATCATTTCGGAACGTACGCTGGGCTGTTCAAATCCTTTCGAAATGGTTCTATCTGTGAGGCATTGAACTGTCGATATCTGTCACCAATGCGAGCAGGAAGAGCCTTCGTCAAAAGATGTTTTAGACCATCTAAAATAGGTATTTTGTTCAAATCGGTTTCGTTTGCTTGCACTATATGAATGGAGAACTTTCACAGCAGCTTCAGGGCTTCCGTAATATGTATACAATTTTTCACTACTACATCTTAGGCATCTTATTTTCCTTGGTTGTTTAAAATAATCGTCAGGAAACATATAGGCATCTAATTTATGGGCAAGCACCTGTTCTACCATTTCTTCCAAGGGCTGTTCGGTTCCATTTATTTATTAGTAAACTTACGATAAAATGTGGGCGCAGTGTACAATAGAATGTGTATTTCGCCAACATTGCTTAACGGTTGTGTATGGTAACTCGGTTTCATATCCTCGTTCTCGAGTAATAACATTTCCAGAAAACTCACATCAGCTGAAACACCTACATTTAAATAGGGTATGGCCTCGTAAATATAAGCTTCCCCGTTTGTTTTGCTACTGATTATAGATATGCTCGGAAAAATCTCGAAAGTTCCGAGCACTTCGGAGATATCTGCTCGGCCCAGAGAGCTGTCAAGTACTATTCGTCAATCGATACTCCAATATAAACATTATTATCAAGTATAACCGAGCAAGTCTTAATGTTATTCTTACCTGTTACATGTTGCTCAAAATATTTCTCGCTGTAGAAATAAGATAGATATCTAGTTCCTGTTTCACTTTGAAGAAAGACAACATTGTGCGAGTTCGAATCCAGCCGTTCTTGTAGGTATTCTAAAAAGTATTCAGTAAAACACCAGTTTCGATTTAAACTTACTTGGAAGTTCAGTAACTTTCTGGAATGTAAACTCAACAACGTTTCTTCCCACAAGACAAGGCAGATTCGTTGATACGTGCTAAAATGGGTTTTCCTATTGTATTTTTAAAGTAATACAATATTTCTGATTAAAATATGATGTCCAGACCCGTTTTTATTAATTCAGTCTGGCATTCAACAAACTTTTGGTTATTGAACTACAAAAATAATGCCAAATCACAAGAATTAAATATTCTAGACTGGTAGTGAAACGAAATATATAACTTCTTCATACGTAACAAACACATTTAACATCTCTATATATGTTTTTATAAACTTACATTGTAACTACCCTTCCTAATAGGGGTCCGACTATCTTTAATTATGTGGAATTTGACCGATTCGACATCAATTGGCTCACCAATAAGTTCACAATACCTTTCCTAAAAGTTAAGATATCAAACAACTTGTGTTGATACTGATGTGTTGGTTACACTGTACATTTTACTTATATATTATTTAAATTACCTGTACTTGTTTGCTAAGTACTTGTCCATGTGACAAATCAGGCACTAATAGCAATAGTAACACAGCTAAAGCACCCCTAACCACCATCGTTCAATATCTAAAACTAGCTGAGTTAAATCCTTGCCCATTAGAATCTTATTCATTCCCATTATTTGTTCCTATTCCCGTTTTATCTTGGGGACTTGAATTTCTTGTTTTTGAAAACTTTTCTACGAAGATGAGATGCAGTGTTGGGAATGTTCGAATGCTATGGTCAAAATTAAAATTGCGTATTTTTTCGTCTTTTAAATACGCAATTGTGCAAATAATTATTTTGCAAAAATTCTTAGTTTATCGACTGAATTTATATCATTTGATCGAACATATAACCTTTCAGATGACCGAAGGAAAGCAGTTTCGCATCTGCGATAAAGCATTTGCCGTGAATGACGATGGACATTTCACCTACTCCAGTACCGAACAGGTCATTTTACTATCGATTTTATTTACCTATTATTATGTTTAGAAACGAGTGGAAGGTCTAGTGGAAATTGAAGTGACCAAACTATCGGGCGACGGAAAGAGCGTGGTCTTGCAAAGAGCACAGCATGCCAATTACATTCTGAAGTCTTTGGACGAAGTGAGCCGAAACTATGCGGTAAGTTCTGTGAATACTTTAGTTTTGAAGAAGATATTGTAAGACTTGGTTGTTTATTTCTTTGATCAAATGAACGGTGTCATTGATATTCCTTTGGAAAAATAGTTTAATACCGTCGAAAACATCGGATGAATTTTACTAGACACTAGTCGGATATATTTTGTGCTAGGTATATAAGCCCAGTAATTTTAGTCTCTCGATGCAAGTCGCTCTTGGATGTGCTTCTGGGCTGTGCACAGCCTCAATGTACTAGGAGTGGAGATTCCTCACGAGCGCAAAGATAATATCACCATGTTTCTAGCGACTTGTCAACATCCAAATGGTGGTTTCTCAGGTATGTTGTTCCGCGAAGTTCACTAGATGCGATTCATTTCTAGGTGGTCCTGGACAGGATGCTCATTTGGCCACGACATATGCTGCAGTCATGGCATTGGCATCGTTGAAAACCATTGATGCTTTGAAGGTCATCGACAAGTATGTGATATATAAAGTTTGGAGCAATTTGTTAATTTTCAGGAAGAATTTGGCCAACTTTTTGCGTCGTATGAAGCAGACTGATGGCAGTTTTTCCATGCATGACGGTGGAGAGTGCGATATGAGAGGTGTGTTCTGTGCCCTCTCTGTTGCTGCTCTTTGTGGCATATTAACAGATGATTTAAAAGATGGAGCCGCTGAATGGATAATCAGGTTTCAAATCAATATTAGTTATTATCAATATTTTTATTAAGCTGTCAGACATATGAAGGTGGTTTTGGCGGAGAGCCTGGTGTGGAGGCTCATGGAGGTTATGCCTTCTGTGCTGTTGCTGCATTGGCTATCATTGATAGGTATCGTTTTTCTGCAGTGTATTAATGAAGATGATTTTTAAAGATTCCGTTTGGCCGATGCCGAACAGCTGCTGCGTTGGCTGACAGGTCGACAAATGAAATACGAAGGCGGCTTTCAAGTAAGACGATGTTATTGGTTTTTTTTCTATTTGCTAATTTAGGGGCGTACAAATAAGCTCGTCGATGGATGCTACAGCTTCTGGCAGGCAGCAGTATTTCCAATCATCGATAGTGAAATGAGCCGCGAGGTAAGTAGAGGTAGATTGCCAGCTTAACAATCGTTTTGATTCAGGACCGCCTGAGAACTAGCGGATTGTTTGATTCGAGAATGCTCGAGGAATACATTCTCATCTCCTGCCAGGTATATATATATATTAATTTGACCTAAATATGACCCCATTAATTTTAGGATCCAGAAGGTGGCCTGCGTGATAAGCCCGGTAAGGGCCGAGACCTATACCACACTTGCTATGTGCTGAGTGGTCTCTCCATTGCTCAGTCGTATTCGTCCCTGCGCAGTGGTGTTCTCGGAGGTGAAAGAAGTAAAACGGTTAGTGGAATTTTTTGAATGGTACATGACAAAGTATTTCAGGAGCCAATCAACCCTATCTTCAATCTAAGGACCGACTGTGAGAAGTTCGCCGTTCAATTCTTCGAAAATAATTAGTTGATCTATCTTTGTATTGTATGTTTTTATTTTTGTACATAATTCATAGTGTTCTCTCGCTTCGGTGTTCCTTTTTACAGGTAATAAATATTTCGGTGGCCTCAAACTGTTCTACTGTTAATAAGTTTATATCTACTCCTATTATTTCACTGACTCCTTTGTTTCGATTAATCCTATTTTGTCTTTAGTTAATGGAGGTAAAAAAGAAGAACAAATCTAAGAGTGACACGACGGTTTGTATTTCTGGAAAGCAATGAATAGTTTTATTGGAGTTTAGGTCGATAAGCCTGCTCACAACGGTACCAACAATAAAAAGAAGCAATTCAATAAGCAGCCGCCGGTACCCGCTGTGAAACACAGAGAAGACCAGAAATGGTTTGAGTATCAAGTATGGTGACTGATATGTTATTTATGGTTTCTACATGCTTAGGTGAATGAAATTATTAGCGATCCGGCTAAAGATGGACTGAACGATGATGACGCTAAGAAACTTTTTGAGGAAGCAGACTTACTACTGTCAAGAGACTGCGAATTATATGAAAGGAGTATGCGCACCCTACAAGGATTTAAATTTTTCGATATTTCTTTGCAGAACTTCGTACTGAAGGAGGTTCTGAAGGAAACTGGCTCTTATCTGTTGTCAAAAAGGGAACGGCCAGTGATCGAATGACCGCTATGCAGCTTCAGGTTTACTGTTACCATTTCAAAACTATTTTATTCATTTAGATGGGCAAATCTCCAGTCCATTCATTACCATATGCTGAAACATTGATAACTATTGTTGAAAAGAAGAATACTAGAGAGGTCACTGATGTTTTACGTAGGTTCCTTTTTTGAAAAGTTTAAAATGCATTTATTTAGCAATTTTGGAAGAAGTCTTCAAGGATCATTTTCTTCCCTCAAATAGGAAGCTAGTTTCATTTTCATCGGTTAGATCAGCTTTGTATTTTACTATCGTTTTATTTTAGCGACCACTTGCAAAAGTCAATGAACTGTGCTCAAACAGTGAATTATCGAGGAAACGGACGCTGGTCCTGTGGATGTTTGAGCACAAGCTGAAACTAGCATATGCAAGGCTTTTGCGATCGTTAGAGGTTATTTTTCTATTTGTTCAATTCAAGGAGCGACTAATGTTGGCTATGGCCTACATTTCTTATGCAAGGGGGGGACGTATTTTAAACAAATTTTGAAATATGGTGAAAAGAAAATCAACTAAAGTTTTTCGGAGATCACGAATATGTTTTCAACTATGCAAGGGGGTCGTTTTGAAAACATTGGTGGAAAACACTTTGCCGCCCCTTGTTTCAATTTATCAAATATACCTTCAGGGAATAGCTGCCGGTGTTGTTGAAGATCTGTCTAGAAAGGCGCTGAAGACTGCTCTAAATTTGTTGGCAGAACGACCAGAGGCGGAACAGGTTGGTTAATGGTGTACTCCGCGTATAAGCAATTTATTAAGGTTATATTGACTCTGCTTGTGAACAAACTGGGTCATCCAAATCGACATGTCGGGGCTCACGTTGCAAGATGCCTTGAAGAACTGACCAAAAGACAACCTAATATGCGACCGGTGATTGTCCGCGAGACAGAACGTTTGGTCTATAGGTATTTAAGCATTTGTTTTGTATAGTTGCCTTTGATTCAGGAAAAATATTTCGGAGCAAGCACATTTGTATGCCGCTACTTTCCTCACACAAATTGCACTTCGCACTGGAGAAAAGGAATTGGCAGTTAATCTCCTATCCATCTACTTTGGCTTATTCAAAACCTTGATTGCTAAGAAGATGACCGATAACAGAATTCTAAATGTTTTGCTCATTGGAGCGAATCGTGCATTCCCCTTCGCCAAAGGTACTTATGTGATTTGAATTACTATCATGTTTTGTATTGTTTAGATTCTGCCAACGCTCTCACTGAAGATATCAATTCCCTGTACAAGATTGTTCACACTGGCTCATATTCCATTACACTACAAACATTGAAGCTGCTATATCAAATTCTCCAACTTAGGTTGGTTTGAATTAAACCATTAAGCCTAAATCTTCTTTCAGTGATCAACTAACGGATCGCTATTACTCTGCTCTTTATCGAAAACTACTTGATCCAATTCCTCCGAACTCCTACAATCAGCTGATGCTGCTCATTTTCAAATCAATGAAAACGGATCCTTCGGAAAATCGTGTTCGCGTCTTTGTAAAAAGGCTACTTCAGGTTTTTAATTATATAATTATGTAATTCGCCTTATTTTTCTTCAGGTCGCTACTGGAGCCACTCCTTCAATGGCGGCTGGTATCCTCATTCTAGTTTCTAAATTAGCAGAGGAACGACACATTTTGTTAGTCCTAGAGAGCAGCATTGATGTTTGTTATATTCTCACACATATCATGCCTAGCATTTTAGTTACTGTCACGAACTGAAATCAATTTGGCCGATGATGAGGAGGAAACCTACGTTGATTTGGATACCGATGGAAAGCCGATTGATCGTAATTTGAAGAAAGAGGAAATTGTAGGACCAATTGTTTGAAAAGTTGTTTTATTTATTTTTTTAGTTGAGTGCATCAGAGGACGAAGAGGAAGTACCTACATCCGATGGAAAGAAGCTGATAAAGGGTTCATTAGGCCCATCTAGTACAGGAGGATGGATTCATAAATGTATTTTGTTGCATGAAGACTATTGAATAATTTATAGTTCAGCTTCTCGACATAATGCATCTCGTTTCGATCATGGTGCCAGGAATCCATTGTTTATCGACTGCAGAAACATAGCCGACTGTGAATTGTTGTTGCTGTCGAAACACTTCCATCCCTCAGTTGCCATTTTTGCTCAACAGCTATTAGAGGTTTTCACTTTCATTTTTCACGTTGTATGTGCGAATTTTCAGGGTAAGTACGTTAATTATCGTGGTGATCCTCTACAGGATTTCACAATGATGAAGTTTTTGGATAGATTTGCATACAAAAATCCCAAGGATGGTTCGGTAATGAATCTATTATTTACCATATTCGATTGTTATTTTAGGCTCCTGTTACCAGCACTGTCAGTGTTGGAAAGAAGAAAGCTTACGACCCATGGGGAATAAAGAAACTGGACGTTCGCTCTAAGGTTATTGTTTTACTCGTTTGAATGAAGCTAACTTAGTGTTTAGGAATACGTGAACAAGAAAACAGAAGAGCTTCCCCCTGATGAACGCTATCTTCATAGATTTACCAAATTGAAGTTCGAGGTTAGATCTGCGTTGAACTTGCATGATATTCCATTTTCCTAGAATGTGGAAAAGATAGAAAAAGAAGATGATTGGGATATGGAGAGTGTTAACTCTGAAGAGTTTGAATCTATTCTTGGTATTTTTCATAGCTGCATAGTGTGTTTAAATCTACATTATAGAACGATTTGAACCCGGGGAGGCCAATGATGAGTTCGATGTTGACTTCGGTCAGGAATTTTCAGCAGAGAAACAGGTATTCAATCTAAGTTGTATTATTTTATCAAATGCCAATTTCAGAAAAAGAAAGGAGGTCAGAAGCGAAAAGCAACCGAGGAAGCATCAGATGGTGAAGATGATGAGCTTAGCGATTATGGTGATATGGACGTTGACGACGAGGATGATGAAGAAGGCTTGGATGCTGATAATGTAAGTTGTAACTTCTGATAAATGATATCAACGCTATTAGAATGATTGGCACATTACGTCATTCCTGTCGTTGATGTGGAAAATTGTAACTTTTACGTATTTGCTAGTCTACATGTTTTAGTTCGATGATGATGAAGATGATGAGGATGTCGAATTAGATTCGGAAGGTGGCGACGACGAAGACGCAGAGAGAGCCTTCGGAAAAGCCTTCAACAAATCTGTAAGGCGTCTGAAGAATATTTATAATATTTGTTTTACAGGGCGGAGGCAGTGACAGTGATGAAGACTTTGATGAAAAAGATGAAGACGCTGAAAGAGCTGCCGATAGGGTAAGATAAAATTGTTAAGTATACCAATAACGTTCTGTTTTAGTTTGGCATGATGCTTGAAGATTACGAGGACGACGGTGAGGCCAACAGTCGGAAGAAGATGAAGCGAAAAACCCAAAAACCAAAGGGTTTCAAGAAGAGACGTTAGTTTATATATTGATTAGTTATTGTTATGCTGTGTTACCTATTCTTGTTGATTTTCTTGTTTTTCATTGTTAGTAAATTTGATTGTAGTTTTTGTTTACTTTTTTTGGGAGGGACTCAAGGCTTATTCACGAATACGACGGCGACTGCGTTGTCGAGTTCGTGATCTATACCCATAGGAAATTTATTTTGGGTTCTGTATTCATCGAATAGTACACTTTTGAGAGACGCGGTCAAAAAATCAACTCAACTTGAACTTACAATTTCACTTAAAAGGACGCCGTTTCCGTCTCTAATAAGAAAGGCCTGTCGTCATCTCTCATCGGGCCGGGCCTTCCATGAGAGTTCTGCGTTATCCTGTACACAACTCCAATGATGGAATGTGGTATGAACGTGGTAACAAAGCCAACATGTATCGCTTAGCCGTTTGGAGCAGGTTAATCTCTATCTTATATCTCGCAATGATGCGGCTTGTTCTAGTTTCTTCATCACTGAATTATGGTACCATTCGAATCGTATTCCGTGACCTTTTCACATTTCTCTCACACCTACATTGGTTTGCGATTTTTCTAAATCGTTTAAAAAAGACAAAAGTCACGTGTGCAAGTTGACATAGCTAACGGCGCTGACGCAATTGAGCGAGCGACGGTGTCTCGGCATTTGCTTTTGCAAACATTCATTGTAACATGGGTTCTGGGTAAGCAAAAAAGGCTAAAGTTATTACAGGCTGCACTATTTCTAGGGAAGTAGTAAATAAGTATCTCCAGAGAAATAGGCTTCGCTTCCGTAGCCATGTATTCAGAGAACATTATATGGTTCTTAAAGCGGTTCAAATTATGATATTCTCATTTCCCTTATTAGTCGATGTCACACTTCTAGACTGGGAGCACTCGCTTTTTTGTTGATATTTCTTTCGCTCTTGGGCTAAGCTGTTGAATAAATTTTGATTGGTTCTTTAGGCGCCCGCCATTCATATAGTATATGAATATGCTTCCGACTGGTGTGTCTAATTGGTTCAGAATCTCGTTCAGTTTCAAAACAGCGACTCGGCATGACCAGCTGCTCCTGAGATAAAGAAATATAACTGAAGAAGTTCATTTGCAAAATAGCATGCAAAGTTTTACAACATCTTATTGTCATTTACTTGTATGGGTCCTTACGGAAAGTGATGAACCTAATGAACCTTGAAGTTGATTGGTATCGAGACCAATTTCTCGGAACCTGTGCTAATGATCAACTTTCAGAGTGTGTCTTTTTTTGAAACCATCTATAATCTCAACCGCCGAGCTATCTCGCTCGTGCTTAATATTTGCAAACGAAAAGCTAGTTTTAGTTTTATGAGTTCAGCTGTGAAATAAATATGTCAGGACACCACGTGCGCCTGGGAGCCGTTTTTGCTTTGAAATACGGAGAAAAGCGGGTTGCTCGTTGAAGTGATTACTATCTCCGATAGATTTTTATTTTTATTTGTGTAGCCTAACCTTATTAGTGGTTATAGTGAAACTTTTCTCTCTTAATAAATTAGATTTGTTTTTGATAAGTATTATCACCCCTAATAAAGAACTCCCACCTTGGTCCCTTGTACACATATATCTCACCCAATCCAAAGACAGCATATTTCTTCAGCTTGTGCATTATTTCAACATAGCGCGGTGCTATGCAATATGTATGGTAAATACAAACTATTCCAGTTTCCAATAGTGACGTGTGTTGGCATACAGCCACGGTCAGGGAATTGCGTATTTGTTGGTTTTATAAAGGATTATGAACACTTTACCAATACGACTGTAAACTATTGTAGTTGATACTCTCCAATGGTTTATGGGAAAATAGAAAATTTCACAATTTATTTATGATTTATATAAGTTCATCTTGTTTTGCGGAATACTCCAAGCTCTTTGATTATTCTTCAAGATTAAGCTCCATACTATATACGCTATCGTAGATTCGAAGATAACACCTATACGCATTCCAGACCCAAATGGCTCAAAACTCCAGGAACAGCATTGAAAATATATTTCTCATCCAAATCTTGTTTCACTGTCGTTCACAATTTCTAGAATCACTGAACTACTTAAAATCTGTACACATTTGTACAAGGTTTACTGTTTTGCTGATCGGTATCCGAGTTTTGGTTGCCGTAAATGCCCTAAGCAGGCGGTGGAAGTTTAACCGGGCTGCCCGTTTTGACTCGGGCCGAGAAATTTTCCCTACGGGCCGGCCCATTCCCAATCACGGACGGAACTCAGAATGGTGCGGAAAGTTGAAATAGCCCCTTGAATATCACTTGAGTAATCATCTAACCTCAATTGTTTACGCAGCTCACTTCTCATGCTTAATCTTCTAAATTACCCCCTTGGAGAATTGTCCCATGATATTTTCGTAATCGAATCCCTTCATAAGCATGACTAAAAGTTTATTGACACGGCGTACTAATTGACACTTCCCAGAAGACGATCAGCTGATTACTAACGAGTCATTGCGTATGCCAGCTGCTACAGTATCTGAAAGTGTAAGTATTGCGCTGCATGGGTGAGAATTTCACGGTTCAAAAAAACGTTCCAAACATGGCAATTTTGGTAGTGTAACATAGTCGCTGTACTTTTGGAATGAGTGGGCCGGCCAAAAATCCGCTTTTCGACAGACAGGACCCTCCACAACTATGCATCCGAAATGATCTATAGACTCTGGGGCCTACCTGCCTTATGAATCAGCAAGCATCCAAGAATTTCTTCTAAACTTCCCCCAATATCCAGATTTGTGGAATTTTCGCTCACTTTCTCAGAAATCCGTATCTAGATCGGCTGATTCATCACCTTTCTGTGAACTTGTTATAGGGGGGCGAAATCCCGTGAAACGCCCACAAACTAAATGTGTTCTTGTTGTTAGACGAAATACATAGTAAAAAGTATGCGAACAATTTCAAGGCCGCAGCGGTGGACGGGACTTAGGCGGGATCAGCCAGTCATTTTATTAGTTTTATTATTGTTATTTAAGTTATTTTAGTATGAAGCTGGGTACTGTTGCAAGGTTAATCTAAGTGTTGCTCTTTTTAAGTTTTCATCTGGAGTAATCATTAAGTCTTTTGGCGAGAAGTCTTGGAGTTGTTTTCGGCCAATTCACGTGCCAATTTAGTTTGACAAATAACAGAGTGTGAACAAAAGAGGCCGCGCTCGGATCGAGCTCAAAAAATTGAGAAAACTGGCCGGGCCGGCCATTCCCATACACAATCTTAAACATACTATTTTCATCATTGCTATAGTCAGCGCCGAGAGTTATAGTGGAGTGTCACTTGGGTATTTATAGTATTTTTAACACAGCACCTGCAGGCAAATTGCACGCGCATACTTGCAAAGTACAATATTGAACGGAGAGTAGCCGCCAGTTGCTGGGGCGGTGCTCGCAAAAGGGGTTCAGAGGAGCGTTTAATTCTGTGCAGTACATCATTACTCTTGGCGCTGACTATATTATATAGATTATTACTATGAAAACTGTTAGATACTTTCTTTCTTCCTAAAAGTCTTATGCAATATCGTGCAATATCTTATCTTTCTCTATTTCGAGATGGTTCCGCCCTTCGCAGGTCTGTTCCGTTGCTGCTGCGGCGGCTGAAATAACTTCCCTATTGGAAACCTTGACTTTTTTGGCCGGTAGCCAAACCCAAAATGGATGAATTAATGTATCTTTTAGCTCTGTTTTTAAGATATACTTAAAAAAGAAAATATACTTGCCCACTTAAGATTTGAGTCTCTTAACTTTTAATTTGATTCATGGATTATAAAAGCTCATTTTGAAGCTTGTGCTTCCTACATCCTCAGCCATTTTGAACGTGTTTACTCTAAAATCTCCGTTTTTTTTCTATTTTGATTTACACTTCTCATCTATTTTTTATCTTTGTGGGAACGATTTTTGGAATCCACCATTGGCTGAAGTCTTCCCAGCCGTAAGTACTATCGACATTGTTATTGTGGATATTTAATATTTAATATAGTTTAAAAATACGCTCGAACAGGTTCTAGGAAATGCCGGCTGGGCCCACTTACCAAAAGGCAGCCCTTGCCCGGGCCGGTAGGTCAAATTCTCACCACATGCTTCCCATCCTTCTCCAGCTACTTTTAGATTAATCTTTTTATGAAAGAGTCTGCTTCAAGGTCCTACAAATGATATATTTTCATTTTGATCTTATCAATGAAAGACAAATCGCCCCACAGGGAACTGTCCACTTTTTACTATCTTTCTCACTTCGTTGCGTTTTTTCTCAGAAAACCACCGATATTTTTATCACTATTCCCCGCAGAACCCATAATTTTCATCTGATTTGGCTTTTTCCAAGTTGTCAGGGCTTCCTTGTTGGTTGTTGGTTTCTAACAGTTCTGTTTTATTATCTTTCCAGCCAGGACCCATCTTTTATATCAGATTTGGCTTGGTCCCAACCCTCAGTTATCCCTCTTTTAGTCAGGACCACAGTTTGTACTAGAGTTGGCGTTTGTGCAATGTTTTGGTCGTCGGTAGTGCCCTTTGGCTTATAGAAACACCTGTCTCACCTGTTAACATATTTCTGGCTTAGACCCAATTTTCGCTGGATCTATTCCAGTTAGGACCACAACTAATTTGGCTGTTGTCCAAGTTTTTCATTCTTTCCGGGTGGTCTTTGCTTGCTAGAGACGGTTCTCCGTCTGTCAGCAAGACTGTCTAGTGCCAGTCGACTCCCTCTCGAATTCCAGCAAGGTCAGCGAAGGCTGCGGCATGTCCTCCCCAACACCAAGAAGCACCAATAATGTCACCAATTCTATAATTTAATTACTTCACACGGTGTCCCGTGTGTTCTCATGATGACTTTTACAAAGTACCGGCACGTACATTTCGAATTCCTATTAGTTTTTGAAGTAGCTTTGTTGAAATATTGTATTTTGGTACTGGCAACGAAGACTAAGAACTTCAAACGAAGCTCTGGAATGATTGAACTGAACCCAAGTCAGTGGAATCTTCTGAACAAGCTAACAGTTCAGTTTTTGTTATATAATGTTTTCGGAAACCTTCTAGCTCATTGAACCGTCTTTTGTGTGTTTACACCTTGAGTAATTCACTCATGTGGAATACGAATATTGCATATAGTCTATAACAAACTAAAGACCCCAAACAAACAATTGCGCCTTGATTTTTGAAACTTTAAACAGCACCGCTCACTGAAGTCCTTTTTTGTTAGGGACTATAGTTGTTATATCTTCAAAATTCTAACTAGTAGGCTACTCTACCGAATATGAGGCAAATTGTGGACTCTAGCTAAGAATACATTTCTAGACGGTAATCCCGTTGTTTTCATAATAAGTCTAAAAGCCTAAATGTATTGGGGAAACCCAATGCTCCTAAAAACCTTTCCAGTGTGTAGTCTTCTCCAAGAGGATGGACCCTGTGTATATTTTTGTTTTTCTCCACCGCGCCTGCCGGCAAAGTTTGACCTTTTTATTCTTGAAATCGACTATAACATCTCTTATTATAAGTTTGCATTAGGTCTAACATTTTGATCCATCCCTATCAGTTTGTAGCATATTGTGCGCATGTTAAACATTGTAACATATTGACCTTAACTACTACTGTATATCATTATATTAATAACATATTAGTCATATTTATAGACTATATATAAGGTCAACGGAATTTTTGGAAGCGTTCTCTATCGTACCGCATTGAAAGCACCTTCACCACTCACATATAATTGTAACTATAGTCTGGATCAAGAGCTAGGTTTCCAGCGTAGTATTCTCAGGAGAAGCGGTGTTAATCAAAATAAATAAACTTTTGAAGCAAATCCATCAATTTTAAACAACTCCGCTGTTCTCCATTGGCGGTAGTATAGAAACACCCAAGTGGGTGCCCGTGCAGTTTTTAGCCTGCCCGAGCAACAATTCTCAACTGCTCGGGCACCCCACGAGCGTGTCTATACTACGGCCGCAAGATACTGCCTTGAAAACCTGCCTCTTGTAACAGACTATAGTTCATTTATAGTTCTGAACTAATAACCCGCCCTTCCTTTCATGTTTTCGAACAGATATTCCGTTGTCGGGGCCAAGTTCCACCACGGTATATATGTCATGAGAAAACTAACCCCTATCTTTATTTAAGTCTCAGATTTGATTATGAATGCCCCGCCTCTATAATAATTGTTGATTGTTTGATCTAGTAGTGACTATAGTAGGTCTCCAGGAGTACCTTCTGCAGCTGATATGGGTTGCCGCTGGAGCCGGCCTGACCTTCAGTGGTAGGCTAATCAGCTAGGGAATATGGTCTGCAACACACTGATACGGACACTTTTATTCATTTATGGCGGCTAATTATAGTGGCTGCCGTGTTGCAAATTAGGAAATTACAAAACAAACCTTATCTTAGTTAGAGACTTCTAGTTGATGTACTGTATTGCTTGACTTGGATATTGTTTTGAAAATTTCCAGAAAATTGAAAGATTCTGTTAGCAACCTTTTTCACTATTCCGCCAGATGCTGAACGGAGAGTAGCCGCCAGATGCTGGCACGGTGCTCGCAATAGGGGCTCAGACGAGCGTTGAATTCTTTACACTCCATTATTACTCTTGGCGCTGACTATAATAGCGCGCTAGAAATCTATAACTTTTCTGACAGTGAGCTTTAACTAGATTCCTCCACGAGGCTAACGACTTACAGTTGATTAAGGTTCTTGAAACACTTTCCTTCTATTTCACTAACCGTTTGCATCTAATTATCATCATTATCGCCCTAATCTTTTTATCTGGAGTCGGGTCTGGTCTCCAGTTCTTCCGGAAGGTCTTTGTCTCTTTAATGCCTTTTTATTGCTCTGGAACCAGATTGGCATTCTAAACCGTCGCTTATCATTTCTAGTGGTAAAAACCACGTTGCTCCAACAAAAGACGCGATTTCGAATCTCAAAAACTACCAGATGAAGTATTGAACGCAGGTATTTGTGGTATTATTATTTGGCGCATTAACATGAAACACTGTATGCATTTTCCTGTCAACACTTGCATTACCTTGCCTTTCAGTCAACATAAATATATAAATGAAAAAGACAACTTCATATATAGTCGTCGGACTAATCGCTTACAGCTAAAGTTCTAAAAATTGGAATTAGAGCACATATTTGCTACAATTTCTCTAAAAAGATCTAATAAATTTGCAGTTCGTACCGTAACCAAGCGATTAGTCCACCGACTATAGAATAATTATTGTAATGTTAGACTACCAAAGTTAGACTGAAACTTTCTTGTTTCATAGTGTGATTGGACAAAAAAGTTCGGATCAAGGCTCGTCGGTATATTCTCTATATTCTTTTTTATGTTGAAAATAGTTTTACACATCCCTAAATCATATTATTTGTACTTTCAGTTCTCAATTTTATAGAACCTTGTCACCCTATATCTAGTTTGATCTTACATATAGTTTCTTTAACAACCCTAAGTACCATTTCCCACTATCCGAGTACCTCTGGTGCTGTATTTATTGCCATTGGGCCAACCTTTACTGGCCGCCTGTCCTGACCTGACCTCTCGAGGTTACTGTACAGGGTGGTCTCAGTCCCCTGCTGGAGTCTTTTCGCGCCAGAACCCAGTCCCCCCGTCCCCCTGCCCGGTTATCAGAGTCTATTAATCTAGGCATCTATCATTCACTGCAACAATCTGTCTACAATTATTAATTAGTTACAAAGGTTTAATCAGCGATTCGTATAGGCAACCACACAACTTTATAGTATGGAGTTTATAATGGGAAAAGGGTCTGTAAACCTATGCGAAAGAACTTTGTCATCATATTATAATGCATCAATACATATCTTACGTAAATTTTGAGCATCATATTTTGAGCATTTCTCACAAGCTTATGGTATTCTTTTTATTGTATTGCAATACACCAGCTAATACTGTAGGGGCTAAAAAATTCAGCTTTTGTTATTAAGTTTGATATTGATTAAGTTCATTCCTGAATCAGGCTAGGGATTTCTTGTGGAGGAGTGAGAATTTCATGGGCCCGTCGAGAGCGAAAATGCTTGATCGAGGGCTTGGCTATTTCCACTCCTGACATATATATATAGTCTGATTCAAGAGGAATAACGGAGTGTTACTTGCGTATTTTTATGCAATTTTGCGTATATTTTCTTATTTCGAAGACTTCCAGAGCCATTTTCAATGAGATTCTTTTTCAACACTCCATTATTATTCTTGAATAGAACTCTGTATATATAAATAATGTTATCACAATTTTGAATCCTACCTTACGTGTACTTCTCTGTACTTCTTTTGTTTATTTCGCAACTCTATAAATATTTTGTATTTTTCGTGGAAAGAGAGTTACTAAGCTGCTTAAGTCCCGCCTGACCACCCCTCTGTTTTCTGTTTTTATCATTTAAAATACCTTCTTATTATCATTGATTCTATTCTTTGTTCACCTCCTAATATGATACTAAAGTACTCTAAAAGTTAAATTTCAGCCGGCAGCCGGTAATCAAAAAAGACCAGAAACCAAATTTCAAAGTTATATAGTTTGTTGCTAGAGTTAGTTAGTTTTCCAGCGCGGTATCCTGGTTAGAGGCGTTGTTGAATGAAATCTGGGCTGGAAAAAGGCCGGTCCGTTGCTCAAAATTTCGGCCCCGGCCCGTGAAATTCTCAGCCCTGAATGAAATGAATTGAAAATGGTTTCATGAGACTTCTCCAAAGAGTATATTCATTATTATTTAAAACCTCTTCTACCCGGGATACTCCGCAGCAATACTGATTCCTGCGACGGATTCTTTTCCTAGATTCGATCCCCGAATAGTTGAAATTGTTATTTTCCCAGTTGAACGCGTTGCTTTTTATAGATTTTTAATACAGAATAAAAGTGTTTTAATTAAAAAACTGGCATTGATCTTTTCATTTTGAAAGTTGTTGTTTGAATTTGGTTTGGGAATTGGTTTTTATAATACAAAAAAGTGTTATGGAATTTGAAATAGTGAGCTTTTTTGAAAAAGGAACTTTATATGTAACTCACATTTTTTGATAGGGCTTCACATCTATAGTCTATAGCAAGAGCTAGGTTTCTGTCGTAGTATCGTGGAGAGAAGCGCGCAGTGTTATAAAAAATGAATGTAAAATCGGTCGACGTGGTGCGTTTTCTATAAAAGTACATTCATTTGTATATCACAGCGCCCTTTCGTGATACCGCGCTGGAAACCTAGGTCTTGAGATGGACTATATAAATACCCTATTTTTACCAGTATATTAACTAATTAACTAAAAATCTTTATTAGTTTAATTGATCCCCCACAAAGCTATTATTCCATTTTCCCATTGATTCATCGTGTTCAAAGGCTTCCGTTCAATAGTATAGGCACATATCTCGGATCTATCGGTGGCCCCGCCCACATTCGCAATCAAAATCTGAGCAAACAAAAGTCAGCTAAAATAAGGGCCCACCCACTAATAATTGTGAATTGCAATTGGACAAATATAAAAACTGTAACACTTTGTGACTTCCGCATCGGATTATTGTTCCTGTTCTAGCTTAGCAGAAGGTTCTGAAATATTCATATCAGATGAGATCACTGAGACAACTTGTTTTAACAAAGTTTTAAAATTAACTGTTTTAATTTTTCCTTACTTACGGTTACTTTGTGTTTATCTTTTCAAAGAAAAACTATTTGGGGTCTAGGTTCACCTTCTGAGTACCCTGCGCTGATAAGTTTTTTTGTATTGTAAACTAAAGAGTAGGTTTTCCAACTTATGATAATAGATTCAACGTTTATTCAAATCCTATTGACATTTCGCAAAGTACTTTGCTTTGGTGCATTTCAAGAACATACTAATACAAGTATTTTATTTCCGGTATCACTCGTATCACACAATATTAGTAAAATTCTTCGAGCCAGGGTTTCGGCCATTCATCCCGGAATCTTCTGAGCAGAGACGGCTTCTTTCTAACATTCAGTCTTTGGGTGCACGAAACATGGGTTAAATAAGCTGCTGGTTTCCCAAGCCTTCTGCAGCTACGGGGAGTAGAACCCACAGCCTCAGATCCTCACGTATTCAGAGACCGCTGCTCTAACCACGGCGAGTCGAACCCACAGCCTCAGATCCTCACGTATTCAGAGACCGCTGCTCTAACCACTCGGATAAAGCACTTACTATACTACAGCTACTAGTTCAGGTACAAAAGCAAGTACAAACTCTGCCAATCCTTCTAACGTTCATCTACTTCTCTGCTAACAAGTCAGTTTGTCCCCCTCTACGTCAGAGTCATCCTGTACCTCCCATACAGATTACCTACTGATTGCCCCGTTTACTTCCCAGTACCGCGCTGCGCGTCACAATTAAACCGCGCTGCAATCGCAACACGGGGCACGACTTCGCTGCCAGTTTACATAACCTTTTTCTTTGTGCTCGCGCACTTTTTTCGCTCCCGCTCTCGTATTTCATAGCTGCTCGCATTGCGTACTGTCATCGCCCATTCAACAGTCAATCATACGGTGCACGTTAGTTGTTAAACATAGGGTGGCACACACACACGTGACATCAGGAACATGTAGGATCGTATTATCTTTTTATTATGTTATTGTATGTTCCGAGAGGTACAAGGGAAGAAGCGATGTTCATTAACAATGAGTGTACTTTTAGAAACAGATTTTTAATTCTTTATTATACAACACCGCTGCCTCTCAGATCTTCTAATTTGGGGAAGTTCGGGGTTCTCAAACGGGATGTGCCGGTTCGTGGAAAATATAGTCCTCCCGGGCCAATTTTGAGAACCCCGGGCAACTATTTCATTAGCTATAACAACTTTTGAGGAAAATTATCACTTGAAAAAACTATTCTTTCCAACTTTTATTCATAATGCTCCAAAGACCTAATTTCGAAATTCTATTTTGGGAACGTTGTTAAGATTGCTTGTTATCGAAAACGATTTAGATGGGACCCGTCAATTGTCTGGGCTTAACCAGAAGTATTTTTGTAATTCTCACATGCCTACCTAAGTGACTAGATCATATGTTTGTATCTTTATTTACCAAAGATGATTCGATGCGACATATTTTCAATTAGCTGACTTGGTGGTCAGCAGGTTCTTGTGGAATTTTACTAATGCTTATTTTGTTTTTTTCTTCTTACTTTTAAGTTTCCTTCACTTTCTCGATTTGTTTCTAATTTATATATATATTAATTCTTTTTCTTCTGGGTTAAAACATTTGTTGTTCATAAGTATTAAAAAGTTCAAGGCACCGAGAAGCCCTGATACTAGTAACTCGCGAGCGTTCCGCCTAGATGTTACCGGTGCTCTTTTGGGATCTTTTTCTCTGAACTTTGCAGTCTCCTTCCGGAAATTCCTCAACACTCTTCTAATTACAAGATGCTTTCCCTTTCTTAATCGAACAAAGCCAATTGCAATCAACAGCAAAACATGTGATGATTGTTATAATCATAATAACATTCAGTCTATATACAAACATAATAACATTTAATGTTTACTATACTATTTCATTGCAATTTTTCGTGCGCTCTAAGCAAACTTTGATAGAACTTGGCCAGATGGACTGGCACCACCAGTCCCACATTTTATCCGGAACGCCTACGCTAAGGCAATATTATATATAGAATTCATTTCCGGGAACTGTTTGTGCCTAAAAAGTTGGTACTGGTTTGTCAAGAGGATGAGACTACTCCAAACTCTGACTGGCAAAAACCAGGGGTGGCCCGGGCCGGACATCTCTTCGAAAAGTACGGCCCGGGCGGGCCCGCACTTTTGCCACCCCTGGCAAAAACACAACTATTTTGAAGGTAATATTTGAATTTTTAGTCAAAAAGGCGTCTTGCCAGTTCTACGAGATCCTGTTATATGCTCCAGAAGACTCATTTGATAAGAAACCTAAGTAAAGTAAAATGTTTGCCTGGTTAGACTAGGCAACTTTTCTGCTTCAAGATTTTTCTATCAGAAGACATTCCCTACTTCACAGCAGCTGATTTTGGGCTCTGAATCTTTTGAAGCTTTTTGAAGCTCATTTCAACTCCTCGATTATCTTTTAAGTTCTCCAAATAGCCAACTCCTGAATTTCTAGCTTGAGACTGTTAGGAATCCTTGTATTCTGTGCGAATTTTCTCTTATAATCTTAAAATTTGCCCCCTTGGTCGGAACTTGTTTCCTGAATTTATCACAAGTACCATTCTTGATACCACAATCTCCTTCATATTTCACAATACAAAACTCTATATTCTGCAAACTTTTGAAATGTGTTTAAATCATATGTTTTGCGGGTTAATCGCCTCGCCCTTCGCCGGCGCGTGCACGTGACACGGCGCAACAATGAAAAAAGCAGGCGGTGTAGACAATCAACGCCTGGCGTGTCATAATTTCAAACACATGTGATTTTATAAGGTCTCTTTTAAACAGACTAAATGTGCTGTCGCATTGTCCGAATGGACTGTATGGCGCCGTGCTTTTGTTCTTTTATCAGACCTGAAATGGCTACGGCAGCTTCTGTTAGGAATTGTTGCTGATTGAGCAAAGGAAAGCTATGATATGGGAATTATTTCTGTCTAGAAGTCTACTGTATTTTTAAAGTTTGTTATTTCCTTTATCACTTGTATCACAATAATAGTAGATGTCTTCGAGGCAGGGCTTCGGCCATTCATTCCGGAGTCTTCTGAGGAGAGACGACACTTTTTCAAATTCTGCGGACAGCGAAGCTCCGCAAATCGCTGATTCCGACTGAATACGTATATGTTCCACAGA
>JAQGAV010001216.1:0-22626 GCA_034691345.1 Phasmarhabditis papillosa
GATTAACATTAAAAGAACTGATGTGAATCTGAAGGATATGCACAAAATTATTGTAGAAATCTTAAAAAATGTAAGTTTCCGTGAAGAAAAATGAGAAAATGAAAATAAGTATAGTCACCTTTTTCGCAATTACCGTTATACATAGGTTGTAATATATTAATTCTATATAGAATTTAGGTAATAAAAAGCAGAATTTTTTATATTTTGGTCACTTAGTTGTCATATTCATCGTTTTAGTGTACTTCTATCGAAGAATTTGAACTAGATGACATTAAACTGGACGAGGATTTCTACCATCTGCTGAAGCCAATTGCCGATAACATTCATGTTCCGTAGGTTTCATCTTTGATAATATAACAAGTTCTAACCTAAGTTTAATGATACTGTAGTTTTGAAGATTTTTATTATTCAGTTTTCCGTCTAAGTTTTTAATTTATTATTCAGTGAATGGCGTATTAAGTCTGCCTTGGAGCCAGAATCCCTTCGTGAGGTGCAGGCAGCGAATTCCGGGCTTTTTGCTAAGATAGAATTTGACGAAGAAGAAACTGACGAAGATAACGACGAAGTTGAAGACATGGACTTAGACGAATACGTAGACGTAGACGAAGACGAAGAAGAAGACCAAGGCCATGACGAAGTCTTACTCAGATAAGACGTGCCATCTTTCCCCTGTTATATAATAGAATGCTATTGTTTTGTTACTTTATATATTGAACAGGTTTTAACAGTGCTATCGATACATTTATTCGTGTTGATTCCTTCTTGTTCTATTTATAATTATTTTTAAAAAAAATATTTATGATCGCAAGTCGGGCGTGTGGTGTGTAGTATCCATAACGTAATTATTGTTAAGGACTAGTAAATCATATTACTAATATAGTAATGATTTGAAAAACTAAATAAATATGGTCACTATATAAATTGGAGTTCGGAAGATGCAATTAGTACCAAATAGATTGTTGTTGTACTACATCAAAGTCCAGGAGATTCATGTTACGTCATATAATTCCCTAATTTTCTAATTCGTGTTTAGCTGAATTATCCGGACAACTACGTAAAACGTAATACATGAGGACAACTGGGTACGTCTAAGCGAAAACTGTAAATGTGTTTTAGCTTTCCAGATGCCTCTGTAGAGCTAGTAATGTACTTCTTCTATCAAGAAACGTATCCCGAATTCAGTACATGGGAACAGATTCTTTTAATAATTGTGACAGTTGAAATATAAGTTTTCTCAGATAGGGCTAAGTCTGACGAAAACATTTATATTCATGTAAATTGAGAGCCTTGATTTCTTAATCAGTAGCTGCGTTGGAGCTTTTCATTAAAGATAGTCATATCAGAATATATCAATATTTTTAAATCGTCTTTCTGTGAGAGCCATACACGGAAGATAGCCAGATTTAAATATATAATGAGAATGGCAAAATATCCTAGAAGGGAATATATGAAAGAAATCGTTCCATCGCATTCTATCTGATCACATGAATTGGAATTTGAAAGTTGACTTCACTAGAAGGCATTGCCTCAGAACGAACATCTGCATTTGGACCTCGACCGTTTAGATTATAATTTAATTTTTCTTTGCATAACTTCATTTACTTTATCCCATTGAACCGCTTGACAGACGTATGCCAATGAAGGACGAAAACATGACTTCATCAATTCGAAACCACCTAGGTATATTTAACCTTTCGAAAAGATTCAGATTATAACGTAATATCAACTTTCTTGAAAACTGTGAGCTTTTGAAGAGTGATATGTAGTTTGTGTCATGGTAAATAAGTGACAGTCGAACTAATCGAAGTAACATGTAAGAACCAAAGTGGAAAACTTAATGTTGACTAAAACATATCAAAGGATCTAATCGCCGTAATTCGACGCAATCTGTGATCGGGATAGCCCTGACTAAATCCCTTTATGTACATTTGAATTGGAAGACTGGTAATGAGAACCATGACACGTATGCAACATATTACTAATAAGGTGTGTCTAAAGCACGTTCTTAGCTGAACAATATTGTTCGAGAGTCGACAATACTATAGTTCGTTTATCTAGTTGACACTGTGAGAACAATAGCCCCTTAGTATAAATTAATTCGTCACTTCAGATGGAACATTAGAAGACGAATTTCGTCTTTGCTTAATTGTCTACTAAAATTCCGATAAAATTGATGTGCATGTTAATTGCGGAAAAATTCAACAGAACATACAGTGACCATACATTTTCCTGCCTTCTGGAAATCATATCAATCTCAAAAAACCAGTAAGAGTGTTTTCTGGATGTGGTGATGAAATAAATAGTATAATATATTCAATAAGTTGAAATGCTTTGAATTATGAGAGTCATTACGTCTTGAAAAACTGTTTCTGAATCTTGTATGTAGATTCTAGAATGAACATTTTACAGTTCTTACCGAGAAAAACATAGACTAGAATTTCCGTGAAGTGGATCAATGAAACATGGAATATGGAATTGAGTTAAAAGGAAATTGAATACAATGAGTGCGTTTTGTATCCTAATCCTATTTTAGGTTAACAGATAACGATGATCTAATATCCATGCGTCTACATACCGAACATTACATGATTGTAAAGCGAAGAAATGTGAACATTTTCACTAAGCACAACGAATATGGTAGTTGTTATGTAAAATATATAATGTGAAGAGTATACTAAAATCCACAGACGTCAATTAGCACTTTGAAAACTAATTACTTGGCGTTATATGATACCTTTGAATACCATACAAAGACTACTAGAAAGATCGTATCTAAACTTTTCTTTGAATTAAAACGGATTTGAGAATATAATATTTTAATTGGTTTTCCATGCAGTAAGTGACTTAAGAGTTAATGTTGAAGTTTGAAATTGTATTAAATTGTTCCTGTTTATCATCAAAAGCAACTCATGCTACACTTTTAGTTGGCTTACTCTAGTTATTTCACTAAACTGGCTAAGAGGTGGTTATCGGGCCGGCCCGGACCGGCCCTTCCTGGGTTTCAAATTTGTAGGCCGGGCCGGCTCAGAACGGGCCGTAACCAGCTCTGTACTGACTGACTCATATGTGTTCATTCATGGTTATAATATGTTGCAACAGCCAGATTGCTAGCGCAGGATCCTCAATATCAGCCGCTTCTGCGGCAGAATCCACAATATCAGCGGTGTCAATTCAAATTGAATGGAAATTCGGTGTATTGGAAACTTGTTCTTCAAAAGTAAATTCGTTCGTATTTTACACCGCCCTTCTCAGGTAGTCCACGCTGGAAACATATGTATAGTCGACGGACGGATTGCTTGCAGAGGTATACGGTCAGTTTTGCAAAAAAGCGCGGATACTAAGGGGTAATCGACTGAAACCCAAACAGGTTATGTCTATATACGTATTTGTTATTATTTCTAAAACCTCATAAATCACGAGTTTCATTAAAAAATTTGTGCTAAGTCTTCAAATCAAATTCTGTGTAATTCCTAATTCCATATAGCTAGTAACCACATGAGATATATATTGTCACCTATACCAAAGCATTATATAATTGTGAAGTTTTTAGGTTGAAGTGGAATGCAGTCACTATACATTTTACGCCCCATTGGAACTATACTTGCCCTTGATTGTGCGAATCTCCGCATTGGTCCTTACCACAAACACAACTTAAATAATGATACTCAAAAAAGAGTTTAGTCATCTTTTCTATCGTTTTGTAGCCGTTTCTGTCGCATCGGTAGGTTAGAAAACGACAGGTAGGTTTTAGGACTACAGACAATTGCTATAGTCCAGAACAAAAAGAGGACTGCAGGGTCCGGTTTCCACCTGAGGTCTTTTGTTTGTTATAGACTATATATAATCCAGAAACAGTCGTTTAGAGTATTGTTCTCTGGATAGAATTCTTGTTTGAAATGGTCACTGTTAAATATAATCAACATCTAACTTTGCCACCAGTTGACCGTGGGGAATTATATTACACAAACATCGAGGGATTTAGAAACGAGACACGTCTTCATAAGCTTATTCTTAGTCTTTTCAGACAAAACACTTCAATAATACTGAATCTTACACATTACCGTAACAATTGAATCTGTTGCAGAGCTGGTGTAGATGGTTTATTATTCTGCTGTATTATACAATCGCCAGCACCAATTTTGCTTGGTTTTTCATTTTTCAATTTCTTCTAACAAACGACAGATTCACAATTTTGTTGATGTTTCACATGTTTTCGGAAAATTCTTAAGGCGGGCCCGCCATTCTGCTTTTGAGATCCCAGCTTATTTTATTTGGGGCATTTCAATATAGGTCTAGATATAGAAGGATAGTCGGAAAGGGACGGGGTCAGCGTCCGCCGAGGTACCTTCCTCAGTAGTAACACTGAAAATATAAATATATTTTCCCATTCAAAATATAAATGTTATTGCTCCCAGCAAAGGCCTTTTGCTAATGGACGTTTAACCTACACACAAAAATAACCTTTCGGTTACCAAGTATTTAACTATTTGACCTTATTTAATATTAACAAACAATAAGCGTTTGCAGAAGTGGGGTGGTCTGCAGTATTTATTTGTTTATTAATATTTATTAATAAGTCTGGTTTTTATTCGTTTTTTAGTGTTACTTTATATTTTATTAATATTTATTTAATCATTAGTTCACTTACAGTTCAAACTTGTTCGTTTTTTGTCTAACTTTAATAACTACTTGAAATTATATGTGTATTAATATATTTAGTTTAGAATACCATGTTTCGTCCACTTGGTTCTTTTATCCCAACTGCTGTTCTAACTGATATTTGTTTGTTCTTCGACAAGGATCAACTTCATCAGTTCAGTCTTGCTAGTCCAAGGACTAATGGATTATTCGAGAGTTATAGAATGATGGCCTATGAGAAAGTAATGTAAGTTTTATAATAAACAAAACTAAAATAATTTAAAATTGTAATAATAATTTACTTAATCTTTTAATATCTGTTTTAGAATTAATCGCCTTAGGAATAATAAGATATCCATTGAATTGCAAGCTTCGAGAAGAATTGAGAAAGTAAATACGTCGCGCCCTGCGACATCTCCCGAGAAACAAAACAAGAAAAGTAAGAGTTTTATATCAATTATAACAAACAATAATAAGAGAAAGGCAATATGAAGTTACAAAATTATAAATGTGTTCTGTGGATAGCGGGCCTCGGATCCTCTCTCGTGTTCTCGGCTAGTGGTCTTATACAGTCTGCTGTGGGAGGCGGGGAGCTCTGAAAACAAAATATATTATCACATATTATGTATAATCAGATGGGTTAGACATATGTTTATAGAAACATCTAAGTGTTTTGAGAAACTAATAGGATTCTAAGTTATATATTTATCCGGGACAAATATATAGTTTCAACGAACGATAAATTTAAAACTAGTAAATTTGTATTAATTAGCCATAGGCCATGTTCACAAGAAGAAGAATAATGCCGATACCAAGCGTAAGATTTACATTGACACGAACAAAGAAGATATAACTGAGAAAATATCAATCTTTTTATCGACGGTTAGTGTTTTAGTTAAGGGAGAACATTTTGCATTTTCTATCTTTTTGCACTACCAACACACAACACATTTGACTAAAACTTGTTAGCTGAAACTTGTCCATTCTTTGTAGTTGTCAAAATTATTGAAATAGTAATTTCTTGAGATGAAAGAGTCATTTTTCCATATTCCAAACGTTTCAGTGTCGTTCGATCAATGAGTTTTTTTGGTTTGGTTTTTCACTGGATGATCCCAAATTGGAAAATTCTATAATAATGGAATTGATGCTAAAAATTGAAATAAAGTAAGTAAAAATAACAAGTTTAAAAACAGAAAAACATAGTAAATACTCAACAAATTTCAAGCCGAATAATTAATTAACATTCTAAAAAGAAAGTACAATTAGTATTTAGGTATATGTTTCTGTTAGACTGCTCAATTTCGGTGTCTTTACCATTATTCTTGAAGTTCCTCTATCGACATGGAAATATTCTTACATTGAATAATGTTAAACTTCCTAGTGAACTTGTTTCTAACAAGGTAAGTAGTATTTTAAGGTACGGTATACTCAAAAGTTTCTTGCTCATTTTATTTTCTATGTTATTGACTTTGAAAAGTTATTCACAAATATAGAAATCACAAAACAAAATGAGTGAAAATGAACGATTTTACGTTTTTTTTTAAAATTTGGATTTAATGGCGGGTTACTGTAGCCTGCTTATGCAAAAAACTGCTGAAAAGCATGTTGGTATACAGAATTGAATATTTTTCACGGGAAAATTGCGTATCTCATTCTTCTAGTTCTCGACTTTTGCCAATTGCCGCAGGGTTCTCAATCAGACAATGGAGCGGGATGCCCCGCCCTCTTTCAGAATTTTACAATGCTCATAAGTTATGAGTCATAACGTTGTTAAAAGTTGATGTATTGAAATTCGATTTTAATATTTAAATTCAGTTTGACTAACTCTATCGACTAAAGCAATGAAAATTAGTAACAATTTTCGGGTATACTGTTCCTTTAACATGTTAAATAATATTATATATAATAATTCACTTACCGTTTACTTACATATAACGTAGAAAAGTATGAAACAAAAAACAGTTAATTATTATATAATTAATGGTATATAGCGATTAAATTGTTACAAAAATATTTATTCAGACACTATCGCTGATATCTTACTTCTATATACTTCCCATGGAAGGTACTAATCTGGGTGTGGATGTTACTGATGAACTCCTTGAAGGATACAACACTTTATTTGAAATTTCTCGTTTTATCACAAAATTCACAATTAATGGAATTTCTGCTTTTCTTCAGGTTTGTTTGTTTTTTTTCATATAAACTAATTAAACTCAACAACTCAACACGTTGTTTTTAGAAGATCGGGTATCGGGGTCCTACTTCATTTGGCATTCTTGCTTCCGATCAGATACAAGATGCTCTTGATTTCGAAATAGCCCATCATAATGATGAGAACGACAAATGTCTGCTGGGCACTGACGGCAAGAAATGGCTTAATTTTAATGTATGCATTGGAAGTAGCAACTGGGTTTCCTTTTCAATTGATCTGGAAACGTAAGTTTTGTTAAGAAATGTTTGTTTCTCAAATGATTGGATGAAATAACTGTGTATATGACAATAACAGCTATAACAACTAAAACCTTTTCTTTCTTCTTCACTGCATTCTTTTTCTACATTAGTGTTTATAGATAGTTATTTACGAAAACTTTAATAAGATTGTATTTTTCTGTAAATTCAGAAATATTATATTTATTCTAGGACTGATACAGACCAATCTGGTATGGTACCTATTCCACACAACCTATACGGTATAGTGGAACAGGAATCATTTTTGAAGTTCAATAAGGTTAGTTAGTTAACAATAAAATATATATAATCTAGCTCATTAGGTAAACTATGATACTTGCTTACCTTCAAATATTTATTTCTTTAGATTTTCTCTAATCCGGAAGAGTCACTTCCAATCAGTCAATATCAGATGGAGTTTCTAAAGTACGTAATTTATTAGATTCTTCGGTTTTATTTTCGAACTGAACTAGTTTATTCAGTTTAATCGTTAGATTTTCAGTATCAACTACTATTGTGGTTTGAATATAGAGTACACTATTCGGGGAGAAAATAGGAAGATTAACATTAAAAGAACTGATGTGAATCTGAAGGATATGCACAAAATTATTGTAGAAATCTTAAAAAATGTAAGTTACGGTAAAGAAAAACGAGAATATGGTCGGATTCAAAAGTAATAAGGCCATGTTATTAAACAGGAGTGTTGCAATATTTTGTCTGAATAAAGCAGAGCGAAAGCAAGTTTGCAATCTGCTGACACCGCGCGCGTAGAATGCCAGCAGGCGCAGTGTTAAAATTGACGAAATACGCAGCATAAACGGCCATATTACTTTTGAATCTGACTGTATAGTCAGTCATAGTCATGTACTACCGAACAGTAGTATCAATTACATCGGTTTAATAACAAGTCCTTTAAATAAAGTTATATAGACCATTCTGGCAACTGTTTTTCCAGTAGATGTACGCTTTAATTTAGTTAAGACTATATAAAGGCTGTCTCAAATTAAATAAAACGGTATTAACTTAATTGCTTGAATTAAAACATGTTCATTTTTCATTATAAAAGGAAAAAAACCGGGTAAAAGAGGTGGTATTGGATAAAAAGAAGAAACTTTTGAACAAAGCTTTCAATCCACAAAGTGTTCATTCATTTTATGTAACACCACCGCTGTCCAGTGACTGTAGTATTGAGACGCCCGGGTAGGTCCCCGGGCAGTTTTTAGCCTGCCAGGGCAACAATTCTCAACTGCTCGGGCAGCCAAAAACTGTCCGCTCACCCACCTGGGCGTTTCTATATTTCGGCCATAGGATACTGTGCTCAAAGCCTAGCTCTTAATACACACAACAGTGGTCCGTTTTATATTTTGTATTGAATAAACAAGGTATTTACCGGATGCATCCAATAATGTTGATAAAACTATAAAACCACAAATTGTTCTTAAATCGGTCAATAAATGTTGATTTTTGTTAATTCCCCCTAGCCTTCGACGGTATGCTAATTAAGTGGGCGTGGCCTATTGTGCGGGGCAGGTGCTAGCGATTCGCCAGACCATACGCACAGAAAAGACCACCCGCAGAGCCGGAGAGCCGAGGATTACTGTAATTGGGCTAAACGCCAAGAAAAGAAGAGCAACAGAAGGTAATAGAGGTATTATGTAGATCCTTGTTCCTGAAGCGGGTCGGTCTTGGCGGAGCCAGATGGTAGCATTTTTCAGTTTGAGGACCAGTGCACATTTACCACTCCGGTTATTTGATAAAGCCGCGAGTTAAATTCAATTCCGCGCTGGAAAATCCGTGTTTTTTGAATTCGCTGGGCTCCACAACTTCGAACACCGCGCGCCAAGACTGTCAAACTAATTAAAGGACTGTATCCCTTTTAACATAGTAAAGTTCTTCGTTTATGAGAAGAAATGAATGAAATTGTTCGAAAACACTCAGTCTCATAGATTTCGACAAGCTCTTTTTAACAAAATAAGCCAGGTTTCTTGCATCAAGATTTGGCAATCTGAATTTGCTCTGTCCTTTGCCTTAGGGTGCGACGAGCCGTGCGGAATAACAGTTCGGAATATGGACTACCTCGATAAACAAAAGAGAAACTATAGTATTTGCAAGGGTTAGGTCTCAGCACGATATGCGATGCAGCGGTGTCAAAATGAAAAGGGAGAGAAAACAGTTCAGTTTTCTGGAAATTACGTTTTTTATTATTTAACACCGCTGTCTGGTTTGGGTCCCACCGCGATCCCTGTCCCCCCAAGAGTTCTGTTGATTTCTTTCCATATTGCGTCATAATACCTTGCCTAAGTACCCTCAACCCTGTTTAAGAATAAACAAAAACAGCATGTGAGGTCAAAAACTGCAGAAATACGCAATCACGTATAAATAAGCCTCACGTTGTGTTTATTATTAAGTGTAAATCTGGTTCTCACTAGAGCAGTAGGTGAGAAGCTTAATAAATAGGGAATGTCGTGTCTTAGCATCAAAGTACGGGATGTATTGTTTTTTCAAGAGTGAAGAGGCCGTGTCGTCTGCGTATATTTATTAAAAAATTGCGTATTTAACAAATTTGACAGGAAATTTCTTAAGAAATCAGTCTGTAAATCCGTTTGCACGGCATATTCACTTTCGAAATGACTATACATTGAAAGAAAACTTACTAATAACCGTAAAATAAACCCTTTAAGTGTAACTTTATATAAGTAGAAATCTGTAGTATCTGGATCGAAAAGCTGAAGAATTTTGTCGCGGAGGTGATAATATTTGCAGAGCTGCGCAAAGCCGAACACGAACCGGCCCCGCCCTGGCCGTAATTTTAAAAGTTAGTTACAAGCTTATCACCACGGGCCCATTGCCAATATTCCATCGTACTCCGAAATAGAAGCCTAATCTCATTTGGAGCTGACCTATCTAGCTAGAAAAATATCCCTCTATTTTAAACCACCAAACCCATCGGAATTCGCCTTTTTGGGCTCAAATTTCTATTAACAAAGAATAGTTAGTAGTAATTATCACATTGTATATTACAATAAAAATAATAACAAAAGTCATATTTCGGTATCTTTTGGCTCACAAAGGCGAATCCGCTAAGATCATATTACCCGTGGGGCGCAAAGGGTGAACTGGAGCGCCCTAGTAGCAAATTGTAAACTATTTATATAGATGAAAGAAGACAAAGAGTTTCAAGGTCGGTAACGTCTTCAAAGAGCAGGGATTGGAAAGAGCCGACATCTCATTTAAAGGACTGTGAGTTATTTTAAAGGTCGGTGAACCGGCTGAAGGTCTCCGACACCGCCTTTGACGGCCGTTTCTTCACCAACCCTCCTAGATCTATTTTCCCAGCTCCAGATTACTGCTAATAATTCCATATCTGGAGCTCTGTGGAGCCATCTGGTTTTGTTTGCATAATATGGTGCGCTCTAACGCCAAAACAGGGTCAAGGAGGTTCGTATTTCGCGCTAGAATCACAATGCTCTAGAAGAGTATGACGGTAGCAGAGCGCGGGCTTAGTAATTATGTAATATTGCGTATTAATAATTATAATAATAAATGGATATATGCAGAGTCAATAAAGAAACCGTACGCTTAGATTTGAAGGTACATGAAAACACGCTGTGTTGAGAAATTGGCATGTTGAATATTTCAATTTGGACTGAAGTTTTCCGTCAGTACGTGGCAGCTACAGCTTCTTATCAGCATATGTGGTTATCCGGCCCGGCATGGAATTTCGAAAACTAGGCCGGGCCGGGCCGGCCCGATAACCACCTCTACCAATCATGTGCAAACTCCAATTCTAAACCCCCAGTCAAGCTTCTTCTGGCCTTTTAGTTCAGTCATCTCGGCGGAGCCCGTGCTGCGCCGCCGGAATAAATCGATGGCCGGCTCAAATTTCACTTAAATAGAGTAAAAATAAACAAAATCAATGAACTAGCGTGTTTAATAGATAGTTAAATGAAATGGGCAAGCGGGTGGCTTTTGTAGAGTAAGGCCGAAGTCATCAACGATGTAAAATATGACGATAAATAAGCCATTCACCGTTTGAACATATTTCATTTTCATGGTGGGGGGGGGGGGGGGGTGATTGGACTTCTCAGGCCGGGCCAGTCCGGGCCAGTCCGGGCCTGGGCGATATGCTGGCATATGGGCCCGGGCCCGATCCCGTGCCAGCCTACATACAAGAAGTTGTTTTATGAAACGTTATGGATGGACCGTAGCATCATATTTAGGAATTAATATGTTTTGTTAACTTTATATGAAGCCAGTTTGGAAATTATAAGATATCCAAGTAGTGTATTTTTAAAAGTTGATAAAGGTCTCAAAAGATTTGAATAAAGTTTTATGTAAAATAGCTAATATACTTCCTGGAGGGTCTGTTTTTGTTAGCTAACGCCTGCTTATTCAGTTAGTATTTACCTTGTTCTCTCTCTATTAAACAAATATGCTCCACTGACAATCGCCTCACCTTACTTAGCGCCCCAATGACAACTACATAAATATTGATTTATTCCGTGTTTAGCTGTTAAGCAACTTAAATGACTACTTTAAAGGACTGTGGCCTAAATCAGCGGGCGCAAAGCAGGTGTGGATTGACCCGCATGAGGTGTTAGACTAATTAATACAAGTTAAAGGCAATTAAAAGTACTAAACACAGAGATAAGCACAGCAGTTGGGCCAGCCAAAAGTTTGTTGGCACAAAAAAAGTGAACAAAGGGTTTAAAGGACGGGTTGGACTCTGAAGCGGTATTTGAGTGGATCAGACCTTGAAAGAGGATGCCCGGGCCATTATTACAGTTTATTTGAACCTTGTCCTCCGGTGGCAATATAGAAGCTGCGGCGACAAAAATATAAGGTGGGTTCTAATCAATAAGACAGGTGTGAGTGCTCTTATAGTCAAATTTATAAGTAAGGGAACACCGAGTTGAAAAATTTAAAGGCCTAATTCGCCACACTTTTCAAAGTTACACAACTTTCTTATATACATACGCAGAAGACACGGTTTCGTTGCTCTATTTAAATAATTCTTGCTTAAAAACAGCCCAAATTATTTCATTATTAGCCGTACAAACCCCTACATCTACGCGGTATCATTAATTAAGCTGGCGGCTTCTAATATCCGCCGCGTGCATATTTCTTCATGTTTTGATAAAAATTCTTCAATTTCTAAGGGGCGAGTATCGGATTATGGTCTGGCAGGGTCTACCGGCACGGCAGCTTAGGTTTCTGCCGGAGCGGCGCCAGCTAGCGGCGAGTCCGCAGTCTTGAGTTTCACAATTGAAGCCTCGAAGCCATAAAGTATCATATTCACCTTATACAACTCACATTTCAGCCAACACTCTGCTCTTTTTACGCTCTACTGACAATCTTATAGAAGCTAGCTGATTAAAGGACTGACCTGTTCGGGATTCTGCATTCCTCTGATTCTGATAGGAGCAGGTTTTGTGAATAAAACAGCCACTACTGTTGGTGTCAGCCGTTTGTCTCCTATAGAAGTCTGCACTCTCTCTACTTCTCTCTCCAGCCATCCGATCCAATAACGCGCCCCAATGCAAATACCGTATACCCACAGGTGCCGCCCACTTCTGGAAGGAAACATACTTTTCACAGTCAAAGTTGTCCTTAACATCTGTCACCCTAGCTCGTCGGGAACTTCCGGATTCCAGGTTCTTTTATACTGAACTTCTGGGATTTTTTGTGGATTTGCAGAAGCGCATGGCGTCTGTTGCTCCTGGTTTCGCTAGCTACCGTATTCTGTACTGTTTGAACACTGTGGCTAAATTTAAACGCACAAAAATTAAAATTTGCAGTTCGTACCGTATACCCTTGCATAAGCCTTGGCCGCCGACAATACAGAGCCTACAACTATAAACCGATCGCTTTTTAGTTTTGTAGCATAATAGCTGGATTAGGGCAGATCTGGTTACCGGCCCGGCAGGATAACCACCTCTGAATTAGGGAACCTAAACGAACTTTGGCAAAATTATAAGTTTCCTAATTAGTTTTATTGGGTTTTTATCAGTTGTAATGATCTCATAGATAATTTTCTACAGTTTCAATGTTTGGCGTCGACCACCTATTTAGATAACATAATTGCTTACTTAACTTTTTCTTTTGCTTGAAAAAGGAACTATTTATTAAAGATTTTTTAGATTTGCTAAATTTCTCAGTTCTAAATAGTTTGTTTTCTGGAATTCTAAATCTGCAGCTATCACTAGTTATTCCGTCGCTGAGATAGATGAAATCATTCCTTCAAAAGACCACTCCGGGACCTAGTAGGATACTTTATGCAGCTCTATTACCACTTTTAAAACTAACCAACTTATTCTAGAAACAAAGACAAACATATGCTTCTTCGGGAATTTCAATGATTATAAGGCCTAATTGTGTAATAGTTTGACCATAATAAGCTACTCGTTACGGAATAAAATAGTCCTTACCACGGCTCGCCGCGCCCTAAGGCAACGGGACAGAGCAAATTCAAATTGTAAAATCTTGATGCTAATACCCTGGCCTATTTTGTTAAGTAATTCATGGTAATTTATATATCATTAGAAAGGCAATAGCTCAATATGTGCAACTGAGTTTTTTTATATGATTCGGTTGAAGCTTTCCAGAGAAAAATAAACTGTAACTTTAAAATGAGAGCTGAGTCCGTTAACCCCACTGTCTCCATTGGCGTGCCGTGTTAGCTGATTTATATTAGCTTACTTTCTTATATAAGTAGAGAGGCCCATGTATTCAATAGTTTTCGAACTAGCGTCTTCGTTTCCGCTCTGCCTTAGCGTCTACCTGTCAAGCCCAAAATCCGGATAATGCAAGAAAATAAACTTATATAATATAAGCTATTTTCTATAGTTTTATAAATAGCTTTATTCTATAATGTTTATGTTCCTATTTATCCTACCTGCACAGGACACCTTTCGTTTTAGCAACTATCTTAACTACAGTATTAGACAGTATCTTACTATAGCTAAGCCACAAATATAGTTATCATAACTAGATATACAGTTTATAAGAAAATACACAGGTATCTTTGAAATTGCTAGTAGTTTGCCAGCAAATGGCCCAAGGCGCTCAGACAGAAAGGTGCAATTACGCACCCGCTTATTTTAACACCGCGTTTTGCAGTCTTTTTCTGTTATAGACTATAACATCTGCCTTTTTATAGAACATGAATGAAATACCGATATATTTTCTATTTTTCAACTGCATTATTTTACAACACCCCGATTAACCATTCTAAATATTAACCATTCTAAATATTCAAATATTACTGTTTATGTGTTTAGCTTTTTTACAAGCGACCCTAGTTTTCCCAAAACTTTCAGTTTTTCGCATGCTTAGACCGTATTCCTCTCCGTTCTTATTTCTTCTCGGGAGTATCAGATTACTTCGCGGCAGCCCAGTCCTTTAATACTCCCAGTCAGTCAGCTACAGCAGAATCGATTACTGACAGACTTGGCGAGAATTTCGCCGATTTTTGGCGAGTCCAATGATTCCAGGAAATGCCAGTTATGGCATTCTACTCGCACGGTGTGACCTGGTAGCTGCGGTTTCTGCAGTTCCGATACTTACTACTCTATATTTTGTTTATTTTCATCTGACGCGGTGTCAAATAGCAGCCGTGTGCCGTGTTTAAATAAACAAAAAAAGTATACAGAGTTGATAAAAATTGCGTAATTTGTATATACAAATTTGGGGGGGGGGGGGTGGTATTGTTATGAAGTAGTAAATAAACAATCTAGGATGTACACAGGGGTCCGCAAATTGCCGACCGACCGAGCGACCGAGGTCGGTCGGGATCACGGATGTCCGGAAAGACAAAAAAATTAATTCCGAAAAACGGAAACCGGAATTTTTAAAAGTTTCCGGGAATTGGAAACCCGAAACGGGAATTCCGGACATACATGGTCGGGATAGGTCCGTCGAAAAATGGAAACTACTTTAGAAAAAGTACATGTTTGAATTTCCCGCCCTTATTTACGACCGGTCGCGACCGGTCGTGCGGAGCCCTGGCTGTATACAGGAAACAAATATAAAACTTGGCTACATTTTAAAATCTTGGTGAAAAACTTTTAGTCGACTCCAGGGGCCGTAGTATAACGGAAACGCCCGGTAGGGTGCCCGGGCAACAATTATCAACTGCCCGGGCAGCCAAAAATTGCCCGGGCACAGACCCGGGCGTTTATATATTACAGGGGTGCCAAAAGAGCAGGCCCTCACTTTCGACACCGATCAATAATGCTCCAGAATTTTCCCTTTTTTCTATATTTTCCAAATGTGGTTTTCTTATTTATAAAACTAGAACTTCCTTGGTACTAGAATAATTCAGATGGTACGGTTTCATTTGTAAAAATATATAAAATGGAATCAGGGTATTTCGCAATAGTCTGACGCAATAGGGCCGGTCCCGGGCCGAGAAATGTTTGATAGGAGGGCCGGCCCTTGCCAGCCTTGGTTCACTCAACGGTTGATATTCGGTTGGATCCGATATCTAAACCTACCCATTTTGAGTTGCTCCACAAGACCTTTGGAAGTTGCCCAGACTCGCGAGGTACCTTCATGATGTTATAATCTTGCCCTGACTAGTCTAGTCTTTTATAAGGTTGCAAGTTTTATATTTTTGTTCTGCACGCAATTCGACGTCGGCGATGTTGGATGCTGTCAACATAAACCTATCGTCGCCTACCGAGAAATCAATATGAAGTTAAGATTGCTTAAGCATCGTTAAATATCTTTGTAAACTTTATTATTATTAGTATACGGTATAATTACATATATATAGAAAATAACAGATCTTTAGACTTTAACAAGACTTATAAACAGAAGAAACGCGTGGAGGTACAAATATATTGGGGGCAAGATAATGATAATATTGTGTAAATTATATCCAACACGGCTTTGTTCATGTGCACCATTGGCAGTATTTATATTTTGAAGATAGCGGGTTAATTATTTTGCGGGAAATTGGGATTCAAATTATACAGCAAGATTGGGATTATGTCGATAAGAGTCGTATTAGAGCATATTTTCAGATTCCTTGTCTCTACCATAGGGGTAGATGTGGCCCATTGCGGGACTGCCGTGCTTATTGTCCTGAAACGAAGAGAGTTAGATAGATTTGCAGGGTGCTGGTTACTGTAGTCATCAAATAGTATAAAGCAATGCCGAGTAAGAGTAAAACTAAGCTGAATAAAGGTGTGGAGCAGGTATGATAATGGGCCGACCCGAGAATAAAAAAGAAAGATTTGAAGTTCAGCACCTGACATGCAGTTTAGATTCAGAAAAGGGTTCTGCTGGTAAATTCGACGAAGCGGAAAAGGATCGGGTTGGGGTAATGTGTCAGTGCCTGTTCTTCAACGAGAGTTCTTTTTTTTTTCAAATTCCCGGACGGGCTTAGAGAATTTCGATGTGCTTTTATGGTTCTAACCCGGGCGGTCCGACCAATGCCAGTTAGGCGCAAGGAAGATGCAAGGAGACTGCAAGGAGAATGCAAGAAAGCCCCTTTGAATTCAGTCGCATCTTCTCATACCTTAGGCAAAGGTCCAAATTGTTGCCAGTTCATTCCTCCGTTCTGTCCACCTTCTTCAGTGTAATATCTCATCTTATCGTAGTTCTGGAGGTGTCTGTAACCAAAGTTGTAATTAGAGCATCGTTCGTCACTGGGTGTTTCGACTCGTTTACTTATAGAAGACTAATAATGGAGTGTTAGTTGCATATCTTTTGGTTAATTTTGCGTATCTTTTCGTTTTTTGAAAACGTTTAAAGTAGGGTTATTAATCAAGTTCAACTTTTCAAGTTTTTGAAAGTTAATCGAAATTTCAAGTTTAAATTCATTTGTAACGAGATTCTTGTTACTAAATTGCGTAGTTTTCTTTCTCAGTAAACTCGGATAATCGATGTCCCCGCCAGGAGTCAATCGTTAGTCTCACATTTCACCCTAGACTAGAGGTTGGGGTAATCTTTATCGTTGAGGAAGCCCGGGGAGGGTTGGGTTAAGAATATAGCCGGGCCAGCCACGGGCTTAGACCAGGGCCGGCAATTTCGCGGGTCGGGGCCGAAAATTTGGGAAAGAGGCCGGCCTTTTGCCAGCCCTGGCTTAGACAGCTAATATTTACTTACTTGTATAGATTCCATACAATATATAGGAAGTATATTTCCAACAGAGCCACCAACAGGTAGATAACAATAATCATAATGCCCAATAGAACGGTGGCTAAACAATAATTATGTTTTATTTATAATAAACTGCATTTTCTATAGTCTATTACAAGAGCGGACATTTCAGCGCAGTATCCTGAAGAGAGGCGGCGTTACATTAAAATAAATGTGCTTTTGACACGGCGCGCCAAGATGGCAAAACAAAATAAAGAATCTGAATCTTTGCAATCTGAATTTGCTCTGTCCTTTGGCTTAGGGCGCGGCGAGCCGTGTTGAAGAAAAGGCTTCTTTTTATATCACTTCGCTATTCCCCTGTTACTGAGCTGGAAAGGTAGTTCTGTTTACAGTAGAATAAACTAAGTAAATCCATTTTGAATAAGTAGTTACTACATTTATCGTGATTATCTACAAAATTGTGGTACAAACTTTCGATCGCCTTGTAGGTTCCGGCTTCCAGAAGCTTCCAAGACCACTAGAGCTGGTTACCGGCCCGGCTTCAAATTTCGAAACCCAGGCCGGGCGGTGCCGGCCGGATAAGGCTTACACAAAGCAGGTTACCGTCCCGGCCGGATAACCACCTCTGAAGGGCACCCATCTATTTTCGTTGCCTATTGTTAAAAGACTATTTGAAACTTTATAAACTCACAGTCATCGCTAATATAATAATTGGACACTCCAAGTAGATTTCTAATACCGCGGTAGGCTCCGAACAACATTAGAATAGCCACCACAATAGCTACGATTATTAGGAAAATTATGAGGAAAACCTGGAAAAAATAATGTTAGGAAAATGTTTTCCAATAGAAAAGTATGAGTTTGCCAACGGATTAGCAATGTAGTAAGTTTGGGTGAAAAATCGGAGCGCAGATAAACTTGCGGACCTTACTTTTAAGGAAGTTTCTAATCTCGATATAGATAACCCGGAGTTTTTTAAAGGAACTGGATACGGTAATCCGTTTGAGTTTGACTCTTTTTTCCCTCAGTGTCCGCGCTCCATTGCAAAGTTTGCTCTAATTTTTTTAGCCAGACCGTATACCTCTGTAAGTGACCCGTTCGTAGACTATATATTAAATTGTCGGTTCCAGTCCGAACAGTCCTTTAAATCTTCAGACCGGTAATTTGCCTACCTGCGCACTAAGATGGGGTACCAACCATCTGGGTTTCTCACGCTGAATTGCGTATAACATAAGCACAATGGCGAATATAATCACGATAACACTAAAGATACCTAAAATATATAAATACAACGGGAAAAGTAATTATAAACTAGAAAATGTTGTAAGCAAAGAAGCCCCAATATAATTTTTAACCGCGATGGTTCGACTACCTGTGTCAATATACTGATTTCAACACCGTTATCGTTCAAAGTAGTGTTTCTACAGTTCCAATAAACTGTATTTGCAGTGGTACTGAGGGCAGCGCTGGCCCGGGCCGGCACAGTTCAAGCCGTAATTTTAAAAGTTAAGCTCGGGCCCAGCCTGGGCCGGCCTCACTGAGGCTTCACTCAGAAATTCTGTACATTTTTGCCAACAACATTCAGGTTTGTTACGCATAACTCTGCACTACTCACCTAGAATAAACCAGAAAAAGTAGGCGGCGCCAAAAAGATGGAAATTACGGAACAATCCATAGACAGATAGAATGCACAGAATCACTTCTACAATGGCGACAAACACGCCGGCTGTCTGCAAATAGCGAGTTTGTGGCGAGTTTGTGGCGAGTTTGTGGCGAGTTTATGGCCAGTTGACAGAACTTGTTAAAGGTATTTGATTATCTTTTAAACTGTTTATTCGGCACGACTCGGCCAGCCTACTTTTTTGAAACCAAAGTATTTCTACGTATTAAAAATTTTCGTGCACCCGCAGACTGAATGTTAGAAAGGAGCCGTCTCTGCTCTAAAGATTCCGGAATGAATGGCCGAAGCCCTGTCTCGAAGAAATCTACTATTATTGTTATACGAGTGATATAGGGAACTGAACACTGTTATCTAAGTTTTTGGCCAGTCTAGATTATAAATTACTTTTATAATTCCAGAAACAAGTATTTTATATTGATCATCTAGCTAACCTTTAAATTAGAGCAGCATATTAGCTTCGGCGCCATCTTGTAAACGCAGGATGGTTACCCCTAAACAGATAAACATTATAAAAATAACCTTTAAATAAGAAAGTTAATAAGATAAATAGAATTTAGTAAAATACTAAAATCAATAAGTGTTAACGACACAAACAGTTGCTATTGATGATGTAAAGAAGCTGCCAGCAACGCGCGTGTGTTTTGCCAATTAGGACAATAAAGTATAGGTAGAGAGGAACGGAGTCTTACCTGCTTGCTGTCGGGCCCGGCCGATAAGTCTAGCCCAAATAGTTTTACTAAAACCGAAATATTACAAAACGTAACTGCATACTTAAGTTAGTACAAACAAACCATTCTGCCTCCACGAAATCTACTATAGTCGGATTCAAAAATAATACGGCCGTGTTAATAAGCAGGAATGTTGCAATAGTTTGTCTGAGTAAGGCAGAGCGAAAGCAAGTTTGCAATCTGCTGATATCGCGCGCGTAGAATGCTAGCACGCGCAGTATTAAAAATAACGCAATACGCAACATACACGGCCTCATTACTTTTGAATCTGACTATATTATTGTGATACGAGAAGCGCAGAAAAATAAACATCATTTTTTTATGTTACTCCTTTAATCCTGAATGGGATTTTAAAAATACATTCTGGTAGCGGGATAGAGTTAAGTAACTGTAAATTCCGCAGTTTTTTGCCTAGTCAAAAATCATGTTATGAAACTATGTGTGCACTCAAAATAGTATGTAAAGTGATTTAAAACGGCAAAACCGCTGTAAAGTTCGCCCTCAACGAAAATAAAATAGACAATAAATATTGATTTTTCCAGAAATCAGGGTGAATTTGCCATTCTAATGGTTATAATGACTAAGAAACGACGTCGCCGACAAGGTCTCGAAAATCAACATGGAACTAGTTTACGAATAGAGCAGATGAGAATAAATAGAGCGCCAAATATGGAAAGGGAATGGCGGTAGAGCGCTAAGTTAAAGAGAACTCAGTTGAAAAAACTTGTTTTTCTTAAATGATACATATATTCTATAACAGAAGCTATATTTCCAGCACAGTATACTGGAGAGTAGCGTGTTAAATAAAATGAATGAACACTCAGTGGATTGTTAACTTTGTTCAAAAGTTCATTCATTTATATTTAACACCGCAGCTATAGTCTATAACAAACAAAAGACCGCAGAGCGCGGTGGTATATGTAGGCTTCCGCAATTGCGTAGTTGTCTTTTTCTGGACATTATACAAAATAAAACTGGTGCAATAATATTTTTCTGACATCAAACAACAAATTGCGCATCGAACCATATAACTTGGCCAAAGAACGAGCGATTTTTGAAACCTTAAACAACACCGCTTACTGCAGTCTTCTTTTGTAATGGACTATAAAACTTTGTTTTAGCATTGGGTAAGAAAATTGCGACAGAGCGCAACTCATAGCGATCTTTGAAAATGTATCCAGCCTAGAACGACTAACCTAGTGTAATAATCTCGTTGTCCTGAGACGAAGTTCATTGAACGAATAATATTAAGTATAGAATATGTACTAAAAGTTTAAAAAGTAATTGCTCTGCGACTGTTAAATATAAATAACTTCCACGAAACCAACAACATAGCCTACTTTTCAGCTGATACAGAGAAGTTTGGCGAAAGGACATGGCAAGAAAGTAGAATGTAAATTGCGAAGAATATTTTCCCGACTAATTTCAGGATCAAAAATATGTCGGTGCTCGTTGTTTAGTGTTTACCCGATAGCAAATTTGCGTTCAAAATAGCTTATTTTCGCGAAAGCAACATTTTTGCACAGCCCAGGTCTATACCAGTTTAAGTCAGTAATAAACTATTTATATAAATAAATATAAATAAACTATTAAAATAAGTAATAATACAAATATTATTATGCTTGTTTGGTTCTATTTGTGCCTATGGCAATCGTTGTGTAGGCGGCACCGCGGCGACGGTGTAAAGCCAGCTCGCCACGTCCTTGCCAATATCTAGCCCGGCAAGATAATGGCACACAAGGGGATGTTACGGGCCACGGTCGACAATTTTATAGTTAGTACAAGCTAAACAGTGGGCCTCAGTTTAATATAGTTAAGCTCGCAAAAGTGGGGGCCGACTTCTTGACCTCAGGCCCGGTCACGGGCCGTGCAGGGCCGGGCCGAGAAAGTTTGTCGGCCCGACCCATCCCTGGTAAAACCTTCTCAGACATAGAACAAATTGGGTTCTTCTTCTTCTGACGGTATGGTCCGCAACAGGGTTGTCCGGAAAGACGATTTTTTTTTTCGGAAATGCCATAAAGTGGAAATTTCAATATTTTCCGGAACATGAAGCGTCTCGGCGTTGACCCCGGAAGTGGAGTACTCGACCCTAAGGACGAATTCCTGGTGGCCGTGTCTTGTGATGCCTTCGCTTACGGACAAGTGGACACCAAGAACAACCGTATCACCATCGAATGGACCAACACTCCTGATTTAGCTGTGAAGCGTCGTGAAAGGTTCCAGGGTGAAGGTATGGTCCACAGAATGAACCTAGTTGTAACTCCATAATTTGGCAATCTTCTTGACTGAAAGGCACAAAAACCTTCTAGAAACTTCGTATCGAAGCAAACGTTGGCCTTCCATAGATTGAACCTTTGCCAACAACTCGGCAAACCTTCTAGAAAGCTCAAAACAGAGGCTAAATGTAGCAAACTGTCCACTGAAACTAGAGAATTGCTTTTAGTTATCCGGTAGAGGTAACAGTTTAGACCAGAAGTGTGTCAATAACGGGCAGTTGCGGGTCGACCTAATTAGGGAAACCTCCCAGATTGAATATATACAACTTTTTAAAGAATAAAACAAAGTTATGTTTATAGTTAGCATTATTTATGCAAATTAATTGTTATTTTTCTGTTTGTGGCGACTGTACTATCATATAAATGAACCAACTTCTTTTCAATATACCCAAATAGCTTAACTGGAAAAGCACGAGACTAATAATCTGGCAACGGGAGTATATATACTTGAAAGGAATTACACTATATGTGTTGTCAATTCTGGGCTATTTGGGGCATTCAAGGCCTTGGAGAGTACTGTATACCGTAAAATAAGTATAGTCAGCGCCGAAAGTAATAATGGAGTGTAAAGAATTCCACGCTCGTCTGAGCCCACTTTGCGAGCACCGCGCCAGCATCTGGCGGATACTCTCCATTCAATATTGTACTTTGCAAGTACGTGAGTGTAATTTGCCGGCAGGTGCGGTGTTAAAAATCCAAAAAATACGCATCTGACACCCCATTATTACTTTCGGCGTTGACTATA
>JAQGAV010001217.1:0-22625 GCA_034691345.1 Phasmarhabditis papillosa
TAATATTAACCTAGCTTTTCTCTTTATTTGTTACTATTTTCCATCAAAATGTTGAAATTTTGTTGTGTTTACCCTTAGGGGTAAAGTTTAGACTAGCCCTCCGACAGAGGTAAAAAATGAGGCTAAAGGTCGCAGGGTGGCAGAAATTTCAATCGGCCATAACTCGGCTAAAAATGATCGTAAAAAATTCGATTTTCATGTTTTCAACTCAGTATTAATAGCTCTATCGATTAATACATTAAAATCTTTTTTTGAATGTACCGTGCCTTTAAATACTAATGTATTGTTATTGTAAAATAAACGCATATTGTGCTACATAGCACTGCTTGAAGACACGGCCTACTCACAACTGTGTTGTTAATGTTAATGAATTATTCTATAGAATTTTTAATGCTAAGAGCAGTACCGTTGATTCGATGTTTTTTAAATTGAGTTTTAGCAAATTAAGAAGGTTCAGAACGGACTAACATGCGTCTATTGCATGAATTATTTTAAACCTCATAACTCAAAAACTAATTTGAAGATTACAATTTTTTCTGAAAAGATTTTTCTTATTTTTTTCGATAAACATCACTTAGACTAGAAAATACCTAGTTTTATTGGTTTTTGTTAATATCTTATTAATTTTATATAAATTTCAGCTACAGTACACCCTAAGCTGAGACCCAAAACTGCCTAAGCTTCAAGAGATTAATCAGTCAGTTCAGATAAAATAGGAATAAAAGAAACAAATTTTTTGAGTATACAATGTATCCAACACTAATCATGTCGGCATAATATAGTCATAATTCCACGAGTACTTATTGAGTTAACAGGTTAACATATGCAGGGTCTATAGCTCATCCGGTAAGGGCTTGGTCTGCAAATCATATGACGCAGGTTCGAACCCCTGCAGGTGCATGACATTTGCAAATATGGTTAATGATGAAATATTCATCCTTGCTCTGCGAGTCTGTTCTAGAACTTGATAATTTCCTATTGTCAACGGGATAGTTTGAAATTAGAAGGATAATGGTCAGACGGTGAACAGCGACGGCCTCTGAAACCATTGGACCACCCATATTTTTATTAAAAAACATACTTTGGTTACAAGTATTGATTTTAGAAACACATATTTGTGTTAAAATCTATTAAAGGACTATAAAGCGGGCTTTCTATAATTTTTCTTTATTGTTGCCATGAACTCATGCAGTTTTCAACTTTTTGTAATTCTAAATATAGATTCAGAAAGAGCAGAGTCGGGGCTATCGTTTCCTTCGTTATCGTAAAAAATCCATTATTGAGAAAAGGTGTCTTGAAGAAGTCACAGTTTTTTGAAAGTTAGATTGTTTTTTTGTTGTTGCCATTTTTCTCAATAATGTAGTGATGGATTCTTGACGCTAAACAATAAAATGATAGCCCAGACTTTGCTCTTTCTCAATCTGTATTTAGAATTGCAAAACATTGAAAATTCGATGAGTTCATGGCAAAAATATAGAAAAATTGGAGAAAGCCCGCTTTATAGGGCCCTTAAAGTTTACTAGTCACAATATGTTGAACTCATTGGTTAGACGAAGTGCCAAAACCTGCGAATGTGCTCTATTGTGCCGAAACTATGCCAAAAGCTACAGTAACCATGCAGAAATTCTAACAAAATGCATTAAAATTATAGAATTGAGCGTTCGTTGCGAGACCCCTCGGCCTTTTCTTAACCGACAGAAAATGACTGTTTCAACATGTTGTGTAGTACCGTAACGTCTTCTTTACTTATAGTTAGGTTTTATATAGTGTATCTCGAGGCTTCGGTTTCTTGCGCGGAAGAACGAGCGAGACGGTGTGTTATAAAAAATGAATGTACTTTTGGAGAAAACGCATCACGTCGACCGATTTTACTTTCCTTTTATATAGCACTTCGCCCCGCTCGTGATACCGCGCTCTAAAGCTAATGTGAAAGTTAAGAGTTAACCATTTACTTCACAATCATAAAATAGTACATATTGTCTGTGTTTTGTAATTAACAGACCAGACCACACACGTTATTTCAAATAAAAGAGGTAAAGTTATATACAAGAAAATCTGGATTGCTTTAAAATATCTTTCTCATAGTTAATGACAGTGCTTAAAAATTTGTCGAATAGTATTTCGCAAGAAATATCACAATTTGAATTGATATTTTGTTAAAAATAAAACAAAAATGAAGTTTGGTTTCTACTTGCTGAAACCGAAGCCGGAAGAAGACCGGCGTCGAGGTGGACGTTCAATGCTACCGGGGCCATCGATACTGCTCGATTCACTGAAATGAAATAGTTATTGTATAATTAAATAGAACAATAGCACAGCATACAATAATTATTTATTTTAATTTTGAAGAAAAGAAATCATAGTTTCCGTTTATCTTTTGTAGCATTATGTGATATGGGGATGTAAGCCTAGTTCTCCAACTATTATTAGGGGTTATTCGGTCACCTACCTTGCATGATAATATAGAATAACTTATTAATTTATAATGGCTCCAAGACACTATAAATTGTTTTTCTAATATTTTTAATATTAATATTATAGTTAACAACACACACTAACCTGCTTCTAGCGCTTTTGCTAGGTGAATAGGACACAACAACAGATGAACTGACAAGACCGCCCTTAGGGGGAAAGACTCTATAATATACATATTTAATATATATAATGGGTGGTCTAATCTACCTGTGTGGGCTGCTGGGTGATACCAGTGGGCTGTCTCCATTACCTCCTTGGGAGGCCCTTCTCCTTTGTTGAGCAGTAGCCATAGCATCTCGTAGACGGAAGGAGCGCAACTAAACATAGGATAATATTATTATATTTTATTATTCTAAATGTATAATTAGTTATAAACTTATTTAGTAACAATAGTACTTGTATTAATAGAAATAAGGATAAATTAATTTGTCCCTACCTGACTACTTAACTGTGCTACAGTCATATTTCGGTCATTAAGCTCTCCAGTCAATTGACGAATTCGATCCGCCTAAAAGGATTACTGTAATTGTATTTAATAGATTTAAGTATCGCTGTCTCTTTTAATAGTTTAAAGATACCTCCCTACCTGTAAAGTAATTTGTTCCTGTAGTTTGTCAATTGTCATAATAACTTTTCTTTCTATTTTGTCTGCCTGATTTGTTTTATCACGAATTATCTGTAATGAATAGTATGAATAGGTACTACTAGCTCCTTTCATAATATACCACTGTTAAGGGCCCCCCTAAGTAGATAATACTAATTGGGACCTCCTATTTAAATAATATTATTTTAACTCGAACCTCTTCTAGCTGTCTAATAGTTTCTTCCTGTTCTCCAATCTTCCTATCAATATCTGCATGGTCGCACACAGAGATTGAGTCGCCACCCGTCACGAAAATGTGTCTTTTAGCATCTGAAATATTCGCCATGTGAGGCCTTTTCTTCACAAACATTGCAATATTTTTTTTATTATCAATAAAGGAAAAATAATATATTCCACCTACCCCTAAGATTATGACCGAGTCGTTCGATCTCTGCATGAAGACCCTTCAACATTGCCGAACTTTCTTGTTGGAGAAAGGTTATCTGTGCCTAAAAACAAACTTTGGTAAGTAACGAATAGTTCCAATAGAAAGACATTTTTCTTCTTTTTCTGTTAATTTGGCCATAACTCCTCCAATCATGAACTTTTTCAAGACTTAAAAAGCCAAGAGCTGGTTCTGCGCTACATTTTCCTTTTTTAATCGCTCAAAAATGTTCAGGCTATTCTATAGAAAAACTTATTCAACTACACTTTTGAAAAAAGGTTGGATGAGTTGTGGCAAAATTAACACAAAAAGTGGAAAATAATAACGTTTTCTTTGAACTATTCGTTACAAGTACCCAAACTTTATGTTATTTTAAAGAATAATTATGTTAGCTTGTAGTTAGAAAAGGTGTTGTCTCTATATTCTTTGTTTAGATATATGTTTTCTCACCTTTTCGTGCTCTTTCCACTGTTCGTCCCGGTCTCGCAAGGCTAACCTTAGCCGGTGGTCTAAATCGTTTTCTCCCGCTACCTGCAATAAAATGCAATACATTCTTGAAGATTAATCTGTTTGAAAAGGGTTTAGAGGAAATTATTAGATTAAGATAGGGCCTAATACAACACTGTACTCAAAGCAATATCAATAAACTGCGAAGACAGAGATTTTTTAAGTAACGCCATTTAAATTATCTTTTTCTTAGTGTTACAAACATGCTTTATATCTACCCCAACAAACTAATTAATAAGCATGTAGGTGGCTGCTCTATTTTCGATCATGTAGGTGTTCTTGGTTGGTACTAGTAATAGTTCAGTTGTTTTTAACATTAGGTGGTTTAAGATTGAAATGAGATACGCAATAGTCGTGAACAGAGACAGCTGTTTAGGTGAAAGAATGCTACCGAGCCGAGTGAACTGACCACAGCACACGAGATATTACGTACAAAGAGCCATGAACAACAGGTAGCGGTGTTAAAAATAAGATCAGTACAGATGACTCCTTAAGAACACGAGTGTGTGCTCGTGGGGTCAGCAGTTAAAATAGATAGACCTCACACGAAGTATGACATTACTGCACTCTAGTACAAAAGGATGTTCCATGGTCTGAGAGTACTTTAGTTCATATCTTCTCTTTCATTTTATGTTAAATTTAGTCTTTTTCTATTCCGGTGGCCAAAATGAAAGCGAAAATCCCAGAAAATCTTGAATTTATGGTAAATTTTAAAATAATATGGGGGGCAAAATGTTTTCTTTTTGAAATTTATTGTTTAAAAAATGTAACAAAATTGATTTGTAATTAAAATAGGGGTGGCGAATAAAGCTGAAAAGTAGAAAATAGTTGTAACCGAGCTGCCGATGTAGTCTCAAATGAGATATGAGAGAAAAAAGATATAGAAAAGTGAGGATTTAGAGAAATCAGCCTTTATTTAAAGAGAAGGCAACTGTTCTAAGAAAGAAGTAGATCATTCATTACCTGTGCAGGGGGGTTGACTTTCTTTGTATTCTCTATTTCTGGGTGGCCATGTTTCGACGTTTGTGGTTTAACATCGGCCTTGTGTTGAAAGAGACTCAGCGAACCTGTAAATTACGGTTAGTAAAGGTTGTTTATGTATACTATGAAGTGTTATATTACTTTTATTTTTATAACAATAATTAATTTAAATATTTAAAGTATTTTCTTACCCGGTTGTTGCGGTCTATTAACTGCTATTCCAGCGGACATTCTAACAACCAAACAATAGACTAAAATAATATTATGTAGAATGAATAATTGCATTAAAAACAGTTATAAAAGGTAATAGAACAAGTTAACTATAGAAGAAGGTATTTTATATCTAGGTGTTCACTTCTAAACGTTCTTTTCTCTTCATAAAAAGAGCGCTGCTTCCTTTTTCAGCCTGGGGGGTTTCTGGCCGTTTCGCGACCGCTCGCGCTAGAAATCTGAATGTCACCAATACAAAATGTCGCTAAGATAGAATAAGAAGAAATGTATTTATGTACTTTGCTAACTTATTATTAACTTTATACATCTGTCTTAGTTTGTCTCCAAATGTGTTAGCATAACGAAACAGTTGGCGGTCTTCATCGGTAATGTATGTTTATAAATTGAGAATTGCGACTAATATAATAAATGAACTGAAAGTTTAAAAGTTTAGGTTTAGCTTAAACAGGCAAAAGCTAGCTGGTTGGAGTGAAATTCAATATTTATGAAGAAGAATATAGAAAGAGCACAGCATCAAGGAGGATGCGACGCAAATATAGAAATGCAATATAATAATTTATGTTTATTTCTCTTATAAAGAAAATAAGTTAAAATAATAAAAAGATATAATATATATGTATGTTAGATAGCAAATTATCTTTTTCTTATAAATATATCCGTGCTTAAAGTCCGATGGTCAAATCCCAAAGGTCCTAAACAGCAAATAACTTTTTGACTTTTAGCGTAATCAGATAGCACTGACTTTATTTAAATGCAGGCTAGCTATTGATTCTATTTTGTTACAACTAGTTAAAATAGAATCGTGCTCATGATAAAACCACCTGTTACCCAGAATAATTAACAATAATTTGTGTAAATAGCTATTTTGTTAGTAAATAAGGCGGATGATGCCACCTACGAAGTAAACAAGACCGCAGGTGCCAGTCGGTGTCTCTAAAGGCAAAGTACGGACGGGACCTCCCAAGCAGAATATGAACCTAGTTCAATATAATTGGCTTTTCATTTGATGTTACTAATCCTATGTTATTTAAACTTATAAAAGGTGGATTTCTATTCGTAAAATATTTATACAGCTAATTAAAATTGAAAACTTCATTAGTTTTAATGAAAATATTCGTTTATGTTCCTGATTGAACGGGGATCCGCCCACGGTTCTTTTTATACAGTGAGAAGAGCGGCTGTTGTAAGAGAAGTCATAACAGAGCCCTTAAGTTTAAACTTAGGTTTCAAATATAGGTTAAATAACACTATAGTCATAAGAGCAATTGCACTCTGAGAACAACAAAGAATTAGATGTCTAACATATTTTATATGCCAAACTGATTGAGAATTCAATTCATACATGGACTCAGACTATTTTAGAATGGTACCCAGCTGACAGAAAAAGAAGACGTGGAAAGCCATTCACCAAATGGAGTGATGATCTTGTGAAAGCTGCAGAACTAGCGGGTAGAATCGGTGTGACGTGGCCAAGAATTTCAAGATGCGAACCAGACCTATGGAAGAAAATGGTAGCCCAGCGCTAAAGGAGAAAAACCTATCTTATGATAAAAAGCGATACTGGAATAAATATTATTATTATTATTATTATTATTGATATATTTTCCAATAAAGTTGTTGAAAACTAATATAAGGTATTATACATTATTTACAATAAATGAAATCTACTGATATTTATTAGCTAAAATATTGTAACTGAAAGACACGAGATTTATAATGATCTAATATCATGGAAGAATAGGAATATTAGATGTTGTCGATTCATCAGAACTATCATTGGAACCGTGCTCAGCTGGTCCTTCAGATTGTTCTGAATTTTCTTCAGTTGACAGGGTACACGGTGGCTTCGTGGGTGTCTCGGTTGTTGGTAATACTATACTTAGGTTTTATTGTGGTGTTACATCTGGTCTTTTGGATCATATGTAGACAAACAATACAATAAAGATTATTGAAATGGTTAGATAACAAGTTACATGAGATCATAGATACAACCAGTCCGTTCTGAGAATGAAGCCAGTGTAGTAGGGATAAAGGAGTATTCCATTTCAACTTGTTTTCTCATGTTTGGAAATCCGCAACCTATAAAAGTTCAGCAAAGGATTATCTGCTGTTAAAACGCTTTAAAAGTATTTGTTTTTTTATTTGAAATATATTTCAAATAATCATGATTTGTTATCAAATGTTAAAATAAAGTAGTTTTCAAAAAGTTTGTTAGTTTTCTTTAATCGCTCATATCACAGTATAATTTGATTTTTTCAAAGCAAGGTGTTAGCAGAACATATGCCAGTAGAACATAGGAACATAGTTCTTGAGTTCGGCACATGGGAGGTCGCTCTACCCGCTCAAAACAAAGTACCAGACATGGTAACAGCTCTGAAAACATGTAAAGAAAAAGCCCACGACATGAAATGTGCTGTTGAATTCTAAAAAATACCATTTGTCAAGTTTACATAGTTTTGCAGTGATTGAGTTAGAAGACTTTGTTTTTATCTAACAAGAATATAGCAAACATGTATAATTGCAAACTAGTCGGCTTCACGTTATACTAGTCCTTCTTATAAAACTGGTAAAGCAACAATGTGTATTGATATTTTCTATGAAAAACCATTTCGAGGTATTTTTTTATCGTACGCAGAGATATAGACTCTAGGCGGCCCCTAGAATCCTTTTGTGGACTAATATTCTTACAGCTTTTTGACCTCCGTGATCAGTATAATCATGGTGGTCTTACTATGGGCAACATTCGTGCGGAATACCACAGATGGGGTCAAAGATAGTCAATAGAAGAGTTTATGATTTTAATTTCGCATGGTAACTATCCAAACGAGTATTTCATGCGAAATTGTTTTTAGCCGGTTTGAATTTTTCAGTTTTACCTCGATTAATGTACCGTAACTTCAATTGACTCTTAAAACTGTTACAATTTGAAAGTGCCGTGGTGGGTCATTCTATATTGCATTGTAATAGAAATAAACATATTTACTCTAGTAGATCATGGCTGGCATGTATATTAGTTGAGGGAATATTGCATGCATAGTGAACCGTTTGTGTATACTTGTAAGCAGGAGTATACAAGCTTCCGTTGCATAAGATATATCAGAGTTTGAATTTGTGCTGGAAATATCTTAACGATATGTCTGACAATATATCTTGAGTTTTCCAGCCAGCGTTTAAATGCGATTGCACAGCTGCAATCGAATCACGCCTCGTTCTTGCCACGAATAACGTTCAAATTAGGCTGCGCATCAACTCGGCACGTCAAGTCGCCGCCCCAAACGCGGGAAATATATTCACTTGCTTAACATGTGACGCTAGAAGTCTATTGCTTCTGCGTTACTTTATTGTTATGGTATATAATTTATTTGAAGGGATATTAGTAGATTGAAAATATGAAAATTAGTTATAAAGAAAGTTACTGAAGTGAATTAATAGATTAGTGGATAGTAAAGTTTTCAAGAAATCATAAAATTGAGTGAACATAGTTTATACTATTTTGTTCTTTCTTTGTGCAAAACGGAGTACTGGTCAACAACCGATCTAATACCTAGGATATCCGGGTATTGTAGACTAAAAATGGCCAAAGTCAGACTTATGCCAAAAGATCTGGTTGACACTCCCAGACAAGAACTTGTTGCTATCTTTATTGGTACCAACTTGTGTAAATTCCTTGTTGAAAATTTTGAAAAGAGGTTTGAATCCTTAATTATTTTTTCCGATTCGACTGTATTGCAATGGCTCATGTGTGCATAATAGGGTTCGACATAGCAACCAAACGTTGAGCCCAATTGCCAAAAGTATGCCATTCTTAGTTGATGTAAAATGCATAAATATTTTTGAAGCGGATTTGATGTTTCCAAAAATAGTTTGTAAATGAACTCTGGTTATAGCATTTTCTCGTTTGTGACACTACCATCAATGACTCCCCTCAGACGGTTTCGCAATTTGTTGAGTGTTCAATGTGTTCAACCAATAATGAAAATCATTCCAAATGGCTCATCTTAATTAAACTAAGAGAAAATACATTCAGGCAATCAGTTGCTAGAAACAGTCGGTTAATAGGAGTATCAATGCATTAAATAAAACAAAGGAAACGCAGACAGAAATAATAGTTTTCTACCAAACCCAATTGTGTATGGCAACCAGAGTAAGGTGTTTAAAATAGTTCGGCAAATTTCTCGAGTCGCCTGAGCAGACGTAGCGAGTTCTATAATGTAGTGAATCGGTTACACATAGATCTATGATCACTTTTATCGTTTTGCATTTTTAAAATTTTCAAAACACACGAAATAACACAAAACAGGACTTTGGTTTCGCAAACAATAATAGTCGACGTATGTTCTATAAGTCTAAATTTATCCCCACAGAATAAATAAAATAACCATAGTTCATTTTGAGGAGCCTTTTTAAGGATATGGAAATCATCACTGCAACACTTGCATTGATCAAATATGCAATTTTATGTTCTAGTTATTGTTCTCGTATTAGGTGGTATGTTTCAATAGTTTGTATTATTAATATGTATAGTCTATCTCAAGACCTAGGTTTCCCGCGCGGTGTCACGAGCTGGGCGCAGTGCTATATAAAATGAATGTCTTTTTGGAGAAAACGCATCACTTCGACCGGTTTTACATTTATTTTTATTACACTGCGCCCCTCTCGTGATACCGCAGGAAACCTAGTACTGGAAATATAATATAGTAGGTTAACTAAGTTTATATTCTTAAAAAAGAAAGTAGAGACGACGGAACTTACTGAAGTGTTGATAAAATCCGTTTCTTTTCATGAGTTTTCTGCTTGTTCTGCACAAATAATTATTTGATAGCAGACCTTTAATTTGAAGTTAGCAGTCTACGCCAATCCGTAGAGTTTGCAAAATGAGTTTGTGGTAAACTATTGTCTGTCTTCAAAGCTACGGACCGCGCGCCGTTGCAGAGATTGCAGAGATTGATTATTTTAGTTCCCATGCCTGTGTGAGGAGTCGGTCTGTAAGGCATACGAATGATGCTGAAATTGATAAATCATGAGATTTGGAAATATTTCTGTTCAATAAACATATTTATATTACTGTTATTTTTATTTGAAGCGGATTAAATGTACTGTATGTAGTACATTTGAAATACATCTTGATACTCCTTAGCCAAATATACATATTGAATTTCCGTGAAGGACTTGAACCCTCTCTGGATCCCGAAACGATTTGGCGCCTGCGTATGAACCTCGCTCAACCGCAGGGAAACGGCCACTTGGCGGGCTTTAGTCTTCAAAATATTGTCCGTGAAAATAAGTGACTTTTCTTTGGTTATCTAATTTATCTGTTTGTTCGGTTTGTCATTCCCTTTGTACATGTTATACTTATCATTGATAGTATGTTTGACTTTTAAAATATTTATTAGTATATTCTACGCCCTACTGCTTGTGATCAGCTGCTGGTGCATTGTGAACGCGGTTGAAAGGTCCTCTTCCACCCATGCGATTAGCAACCGCATTCCCCCACATGGGTGTTCACTGGTCGACCACCAGCATCACACCATTATCTCTTCATTGTGGTAAATCTGCTTCATATATCTACATCATGCCTCACTTTTTTATTTATTTTGAAAAGTGCACCTGTATTGCAGTAGTGCTTGTTCGCTCTACTCGTTGTGATCAGCTAGCTGCTGGTGCTTTGTGAACGATTTTGATATGGTTTCCTCTTCCACCCATGCGATTAGCAACAGCATTCCCCCACATGGGTGTTCACTGGTCGACCACCAGCATCACACCATTATCTCTTCATTGTGGTAAATCTACTTCATATATCTACTTCATGCCTCACTTTTTTATTTATTTTGAAAAGTGCACCTGTACTTTAGTAGTGCTTGTTCGCTCTAGCCTTGGGATGAGCTAGTTGCTGGTGCATTGTGAACGAGGTTGATATGGTGTCCTCTTCCACCCATGCGATTATCAACCGCATTCCCTTACTTGGGTGTTCACTGGTCGACCACCAGCATCACACCATTATCTCCTCATTGTGGTAAATCTACTTCATATATCTACATCATGCCTCACGTTATTATTTATTTTGAAAAGTGCATGTACTTCAGTAGTGCTTGTTCAAGTAGTTCATGTAATCTAGATGCATTTAGCTGTTTTTTTATCTTACTATTCTCAAGGTACTATTTGCTAACCCCATTTTCAGAGCTGTTATCACTGCTGGCAGCGTTTTTCTTTTTAATTTGTAAACAAAATACATCCTCGTTGTTTGGTTGTACATCTGCGAAGCTTCATCCCTTCAGCCCTGGACTCCCCCCGACCAGCTCGCTTATCACAGAATATTCTCTATGCAATCGGACTTCCTTCAAACGACGGTTTTCATGGCGGTTTGGCGGACTTTTTACTCGAATCTCGTCACGATATCGAACTTAATTCAAATTTACTTTGTATTTAAAGCAATTATAGGACTGCCCCGGTTGTCCTTTAAAGCGGTCCTTTGAGAAAGTCCGATTGCAACAAATGAACTGAGCGGTTATGCAGTGTTATCAGGCTATAAGGTATTATTTGTTAATTTTCTATTTTGGTAGTTTGTATAATATTTTTTATTATTTTATTTTGTACTATTTATTCCTTCGCTTTTTTGCTTCACCAAGTTTTTGTCTAGCGCTATAAGCTAGGTTGCATTGGTGTTTGCGCAGGAGACGGCCTATGCGAACATTTCGACTTTTTGGTAATGGCGCACTACAGTCCGAGTTACTTTAATCAATTTATCCAGCACATGGCTGAAAACCTTTCCAATCAATAAAATTGAACTCAATTCCTGCGAAAGCAAGGGACTGAATAGATTCGTAACTGAGAACGGATAAATCTATAGAATGAAAGAATATAAACAAAACACAATTTTTAAGTTTTATAAGTTTGTTTTAAGTTCTCGGAGTGAGTGATTCATTTGGAGCATTAATATGCACATATGCCATTAAAAGGATTCCCTATATGCGCATATTTGAAAGAAAGCAAGACATAAACTCAAAAAAGAAGCTCATGGCGTCCTGTAGTCGCATTGCTCCTTCACATTTCGTGGATATTTTAATTTAATCTTTAAAGTGTTGTGATCCCTACGCAAACAAAAGAGAAATTGAAATGGATACTAATAGTGATTGATAACAAGATTGATACAGATATTTCTTCTGATTGGTCCCGTCATTTTTAGTAATAACCCGTTATGTAGCAGCGTAGCTACTACTATTATAGTACATTATAAGTTTATCCTTGTGTCTGATTATATTTCCAACACAATACATATTATATATAAGTATACATATACACTATATTGCCCTAGTACGGAAACCCTCCATAAGATCCCTTCTGTTGCTGCCAATGGATTCCTGTTCATCCTGTCCAACACGTCAGTCCCGTCTGCTTCCCCCCATGCAGCTCATTGGAATGCAGCCCTCCAAGAACTACACGCCCAACAGGAACCAATTGTCAAGCCGGCTCGCCGACCCAACAGAAGCCCAATCACCTTATATATTCTTCTTATCGTCTCTACTCTTCGGTTCGCTGCTTTACTTACTTGTTGTTATTATTTATTTGTGGATCTATTTTTTTTTGACACTTTTTGACAACTTATTACAGCAAATATCACGGAATAATCATGTTTTTATACGTGTGTATAGAGAATTTCAAACTGAACAACTTTAATTAATCAACTTTGTTCGGCTGTATTTCCAACGTTCAAAACTTGTCAAAAGAGGTCGTTTTTGATGAATTTCAAAAATTAAAAAACTATGTCAATGGTTCCCATTCCCACCAATTTAGACGTTTGACCCTTTATTTAAGTCAGAATTTCCCCCTCTACAAGACCCAATTTACAGAATTTTTGTAGCTTGTCTCTGAGACACGCTACAGTAACCCAAAAACCCGAAAATCCCAACTTTGACACCTTTTTTGACCACTTTCCAGTCCGAATTTTAAAAATCTTCTAATGAGAAAGTTTAATCTCATACAAAACACTCTAAGAATCCGTTTTCAGATTTTTTATAGCATATCCCAGAATGTCTAGGCTGTCTTAGGCTTGGACTTATAAAAAAAAAATTTCAGAAGAAAAAAAGTCCATTTCAGAAGAAACGTCTCTAATCGTCTGAAATTTGTTGTATGGAGGGATCCTAGTGGAACTACTTACTGGCTTGGCTTTATATATGAGCCTATTGTTTTGAAACATCGCAGGATCAAAATGAAGTCGGCAAATAGTAATGGATCTATTATTGTACCCAGCGTTCTTGGCCTTATTGAACTCTGCACTCCAGTCCAGTTCCTTGGCCCATATACTAGCTCTCTCTTCGTTTACTGGGAACCCATGGACAGATTGGTCTGTTAGGGAGTTACAAATAAAGCATTTCGGACGCATCTAAATAATATATAAATTTTATGACCTCGGCTAGAGGTAGCATATTTGCTTCAAAAAGCAATAATTCACGTTTAGACAAAGTAACATAATATATTTATTCGTAATGAGTTGTTGAAACTCTCCAGTAAGGAAAGTTTCTTCCTCATTCAGGCGTGCTGCAAACCGAGAGTAGTTGTCTGAGTTTTCTTCTGGAAATGCGTTACAGATTGCCGATCGCACACACATCGGAAGTTCTAGTCGTACACCACATCCGATGTTTTCATTATGAACGTTAGCAGTATAAATTACAGCGGCTGCGTAACGTAAATTCCTGAAAGTTCGGTTGATAAAGTAAACTTCCCCAAATTACTTATTACAGATATCCGACTGTCTAATTTTCTTTCTTTTCAGAAGATGCATGGTACGGATATGAGAAGTCACAGCCTGGAAGAAATAAACTACGTTGTAAAGGTTATTTAATTTTACCTCTCTATCCGTGCACATATTTTTAAATATTCGCCAGTCTGTTATGCACGTTATATCATTTGAAATAAAGATATCGTTCATATTTTGTACCCATTTGGTCTTCGAAGATTTCATCAACTCATCTCGACAACAATAATGCTCTCGGAGAACGGATTCGTATGGTAGTATAGTGCACGCACCACAGTTGCAGAAATCAGACGGATTGTTCAGCCTCCCGTTCTCGAGTTCGCATCCAAGGAAGCGATTGAATCTAAATAGATGTGCTAAATAGATAACAATAAGTTAAAATTACTCAAGAAGACAGTATGTTTAGAAAACCTTCACTATCCGAAGATGAAGAAGTTGCCTATATTGTTACTCTTGCATTTTACGAGAATACCCTGTGGGTTGGTACTTCGGATGGATATGTAATCATTTATTCAGTGGATAATGAACATGAAGAGGGAAAATTCTTTTTGAAAAGGTAAGGTTTATTTTCACATGTGATTGACGGGTGAATCCAAGAAGGTTCGAAAACTAAGTTAATATTCGGAAACAACAAGGACCTGCATACCATTATATTTACGCAAACATACTTCAATTGAACTTCTCCGAAACATTTCGCTATCTTAATTAACTCTTCTATAAATTGTAAACATCATTCAGCCAAATTTGCAGTGAAATTAGTCGTTTGATAGGTTTTTGGTACTCAAAGAGCTAGAGGAATTCAATCAAATTGTTATTTTTAAATGTTTCTAAATTTGTGGACGAAAAAACGAAAAAAAAAGTTTTCGAGTGGAAGAACGTAAAGATATATATACATCAATGGCATCATTCCTCCCCGAAAGTCCCAGAACCAATTACAAATAAATAGTAATATACTGTGATCTTACTTTTCATGTAATTGTACTTTCGGAAAAATAAGAATATTATTATTATTATTATTACAACTGTTTGAGTGTACTGTGCCTTTAAACTGTTAACTTTTCTTTTTCTAACTCTTTCTTCTTCAGATATCCATCTGGACGCCGTCTTTCACCAAAGTCTTCGCCCGGTTCTACTTCGGACAGCAAAACACAACTCTACTATATTCCAACAAGAGCCGAAGCATTTGACGAAGAACAACTATCAAGGTATTATCAAACTAATTTAATATGTAACAAGTAGGGAAATATAGTAGAAACATATATATCTTTCTTGAATCATGTATTAGTACAAATTCTTACCTTAAATATGAGCAGAGAACACAAGTGTTCCGTTCTAAAATGCTAGCTGATGTAGTAGGGAGTAAGGAATATTCTATTCCACAGTCTTATAAATAGAAAGACACTGTTTTTGGAAACTTTCTAAATTTAAAATAGATTGCAATTACAAGTATTATGTTACTTGTTTTGCAAAGTAAAATTTACGGAAATGAAAAGTTTCGGGTGCAGATTTGGTCTGCAACAAAAGATTTAGATAATAACGCAGGATTAATATTCATAAAAGACAAACTTCCTTATAGAAATGAATTCCGTCGCGAGCGTCGCTCTAGCCGTGTCTCGATAAACATAGATCAGAGTACAAAGGAATACCACGGTATGTCAAAATAGTTTTTCTAAATTTGTTATAATAATAGTTTATATATTCAGCGCCGAGAGTAATAATGGAGCGTCATTAGCGTATTTATAGGATTTTTAACACCGCACCTACAGCAAATTTTACGCGCGTACTTGCAAAGTACAATATTGAACGGAGAGTAGCCGCCTAATTCTGGCGCGGTGCTCGCAAAAGGGGCTCAGACGAGCGTTGAATTCTTTACCCTCCATCATTACTCTTGGCGCTGACTATATATGTCTTCTTTCTTATATTTCCAACTAACTAATTGCCTAAGAAATTAATGCAGTTGCAGATTGTTTAAATTTCTAATTAAAATGTTAAGTGAACAAATTGTTAACTTCTATACCATTGTTTTTCTTTCAGTCCGAGTCAATGAAAACAACAATATTGAGAAGAAATCTCCGGAAAATCGACGAATCTTGCGGCGATGGAGTACAAATGGGTGAGTGATGCTCAATAGAACGTAAACTTTGCCTACTAATTATATGGTCGGCCCCAAATAAGATAATAAAACCCAGAAGAGATATAATGTGATTGGTGGTTCAGTGGATTGGATTGGGTTTGAATAGTTTGGAAACAAGGGGTTTTTGTTCGTTGCTTATTCGGGAACGCCAATATTATAGAACAATAAGTCGAATGCTCTATAAACTATATAAAACCACAATAAATTGATTCACACATGCAGCCCGTAGACAAAATAGGTTTTTGGGCAATGCAATAAACATAGGTTTTTGGATGCGTGGTCTAGGGTGACCCCGGAGTGTGTTGGCACACTGCCAGCAGACTCCCGGTTAATTTATTGAATAATTAAACCAAAAAAAGTTGTGCAACCGTTAAATTACTCTATAAAAACCAAAAAAATTGATTCACACATGAAAGTTAGCAAAATGGGCGTAGCTTAACATAGGCGGTGTCTGCACCACTAATACGGTAATACAATGAGCCTGGCGCGTAAAGAGTGTTGGAATATTCCGCGCAAGTAATAGTTTTTTTTTCAATTCGTAAATTACATGTTGTGAATAAATCTATAAACAACCTCTGAATGCAAAATGCATTCTGACTTATTTTGAAGTCTAACATTAACGTGTTCGAATGAAACTTACGGCGACTGATCCTATCAGGCCAACAGTAATATAGTCAGCGCCAATATTAATGCTGGAGTGTTAAGATATAACGCTAGTCTGAGCCCCTTTTGCGAGCACCGCGCCAGCATGTGGCGGCTACTCTCTTTCAATATTGTACTTTGCAGGTACGCGCGTGCAATTTGCCTGCAGGTGCGGTATTGAAAACCCTAATATGCAAGTAACACTCCATTATAACTCTTGGCGCTGACTATATTAAAAAAGCAAAGACTTGATGCTAATCTTGAAGCAAGGATATTGCTTTGTTCAGGAAGATGAACGCTGCTCTCAGAAAACCCCGCAAGAATTTATGCAAGAACATTAGTGCCGATTCTGCAGTATCAGTTTTTAGTTCAGGTAAAGGGATAATTATAACCACTTCAATGAATACATAAAACAAATATGTTTTATTATTTTTTTATAATATTCACTGACTACTAGATATCGCATCTGTGATATTTCAAACAAGTTGTTGAAACATTTCAACAACAGTATACCGATGGGAATATCAATACAAAAACTCTATAGGCTTTACATTACAAATTTCAGACCACACCGACACTATTACGCATACAGCAACGGAACTACGGGAAGGAAAAGCGGACACCAAGCAGGAACCGAGGTTATTTTGAAAAGGGATAGACTTTATTTAGGCTTTATAGCTTTATAGATGAATTTTTCAAACCATTTACAAAACTGTATTTGATTCTCGGAATCCATGTATGATTTGAGAGAAACAATGGAGTGTAAAATTTTGCAGCAGTGTGATAAAAAATGATTGCAAAATCGGTCGACGTGGTGCGTTTTCTTCAAAATTGCATTTTTTAACACTGCGCCCCGCTCGTGATGCCGCGCTGGAAACCTAGGTCGTGGGATAGACTATAAATGATATTAAACTTGCAGGAATTCCGCCGGCTCAAGTGAACCCTCAATGGAATACGATGAATTGTTTGATATATATTCGGATGAAGGTGAATAAACGAAGCACTTTTACTAATTTAAAAAAAACGCAAACAAAATCAGGATAGGTATAATATTACTACTTCAATTTATTTGTGTTTTGCGTTGGACATTCAGACCATGGAGGTATTGTAATTCTCTGTACAATGAAAGCAATCAATGAATAGTATACTACTATTAGTAGTTGCAAAGATGTTCAACATACAATTTTGAGTTATCAGATTCTTCAATATATAATCCTAATATATTGTTCTTTATTTTTGAATGAAACAAATTAATGAAACTTTTGTATTCAGTATAATTAACCTAAAGAAACAGCGATGGTTAATGTTACGTTCACATTTCAACAGTTTCTCGGTTAACAGAAGAACACCTATGTATAATGTATTAAGATTTATAATTGTTTGAAAGGGAACGTTCAAAATAAATGATCCTAAACCGGAAATAGAATTTTTATATAGCCTAACTGCCTTTTCAGACCAAAGTCACAAGCAGATGCCTGTCTATGGAAGGCGGAGGATTATGTCACTAGGAACGCAAAACTCATTTTTACCGCCGGGTAGGTATATTATGTGGTACAAGCCAGATAGGGAGGGGAGGGAGCAGTGATAAAGAATTCAAGATAAAGAAGTATATTCATATTTATCTAAATCCGACTTTATCTAGGATACTACGACGGAAACCTAACATTTAGTTCAGATTATATATATTTAAATAAAACTACAAACAACTGAGAAAATCTTTTTTGATTGTAATACTTTTCAGCCTCCCGTCAGCTCTCGAGTCGACCGATTCTGAGGAGAAAGGATCTTCAGTTCAGTGATCCAATGCTCGTGGCTGTGCAAGGTAAAACATATAATTTTTGAACTTACTGGAATGCAAAATTATTAATAAAGTGTTTGAATATATCATTTATGTATGAGCGAAACATTCGATTCAACTAGACTACAACATAAACTGTCACTTTTTGAATTCCTCAAAATCAATTTTGGAGAAGGATGTTATTGTCGGCGTAAAAATTTCTTGCAGCTATAAAATATTTGCTCTATTTACCCTAATAATTTTTTCTAAATTTGCAGTTCGTACCGTAATCCAATGCAAGCGATTAGTCCGACAACTATATCTTAGGAAATGTTATAGAAAAATTTAAAATTATAAAGTTTAGCTTATGACGTAGAGGAAAAGCACAAAATTGTAAATAATATACATTTAATAAGAGGATGAGAAATATGTGGCCTACCTAAATTTTGTAAATATATATTTAATACTAAAAATCTTCAGAAAACCACTCAACCACGGACAAATCCAACTTTACAAATGAATTAGGCGAAGCAGATCAAACACAAACGTAAGTTTATCAAACGGTGAAGCTGTATTTCAAAGTATTTTATTTCCTGTATCACTCGTATCACACAATAGTAGATTTCTTCGAGGCAGGGGATAGTCCATCCATTCCGGAAATCTTCAGAGCAGGGACGGCTTCTTTCTAACAATCAGTCTTCGGGGGCACGAAACATGGGATATGCTGCGAATAACTTATTGTTGAAATATTATTCATTTATGTGTACGATACACTAGTTCACATTATCGCGCTGCTCTAACCACTAGGCTAAAGTACCCGCCGAAGAAATCTAAAGTTATTGTGGTATATGTGCGATTACATGATATATATAACTTTAACTAGTTCACAAATGTAAAGAAATGAGGAGAAGTAACTTTAGGAAGCGCTCACATCATAGCAAATAGCCTGGGGTGCGAAGGATCCTGTCCTCTGGGGATTCCAAGCAAGCATCTAACCACCCGGATATGATGTAGAAATGTTTCAAAACTTAATATTAGTTCTACTACAAACGAATCAACAGTACATTCAAAATATTTTTATACAAAAATAATAGATCAATGCTCATAATGCTACTGAAAATTCCAATTATTGGCTTACCACAATTATTTAAACCAGCGATGTCCGGAATTCCGGTGTCCGGCTCATTTTTTCTTCTGATTTCCCGTTTCCAATTTCCGGAATTGGAAAACCGTCTTTCCAGACAACCCTTATCAAACTATTAATAACAATAAGATGTATCTGGGCATTGTATAAAAACTATTTTTATTATCGACTGTAATATATCGATTTCAGAGTTTCTTCAACAGTTCGGCTCGGCTTACTTATGAAACTGAAAGTTTCGGATACCGCTGTGAGGAAAATAATGCCTAATAGGTAAGCTTATAATAATTTTCTTGTGAAGCATGTAAATTCTGTGCACATGTGCAAAGAGTGTGAACATTTTTATACGAATCAAAATATATTTTGAATTAGATTTTCAACTAACGTAAAGGCTCTTGGAACATTTAAAGAATGGCTAGAGACTAATGATGTATATAGTCGGATTCAAGAGTAATACAGCCGTGTTAATAAAATTGGGGTTGCCGGAGTGTTGTAATATTTTGTCTGAGTAAGGCATTGCAAAAGCAAATTTGCAATCTGTTGATACTGCGCGCCTACAACGCAAGCGGGCGCAGAGATAAAAAATAAGAAATACGCAGCCTACATGGCGGTATTACTTTTGAATCCGACTATAATCTGATTCACCAGTAAATGGGATGTTTCTTATGTATAGTGGGCAGACTAATCGCTTGCAGCTAAAGATCTACAAAATTAAATTAGAGCCCAGATTTGCTCCAAATGCTCTAATATGATCTAATAAACAATATAAGATATAAATTATAAGTTTGTACCCTAACCCTTTGCAAGCGTTTACTCCACCTACTAAATTAATAGGATTTTTAACATCGCGCGGATGTCACATGTGCACCTTTGTAGGGTGAGAAGGCGCCACTCGCAAAAAGGGTTCGGCCAAACTTAAATTTCTTACACTTCATAATTACTGTTGAATAAGACTATATCAATGATTATATAGTTTTTTATTTATAGAAACAATCATAATCCCTGCGTCTTGTCGTGTGCCGGTTTATTCAATGGGGATGAGTCGATTTTAGTCTGGAAGAAGGAACAGGAATCGGTAGGGAGGAAATATATTTAAATACAAATCAAAGTTCCATAAAAAATTCACTAATAAGACTACATAGCCCAGTTTCATTGAATTTTTGAACAACTGAAATTTAAGTAGACCTTTGCAACATTTCGAAAGAGTAAAATGAAAACCAAACAAAGCAAACACCAGGGTGGGAATTGAGCGAACGAAGCCGGGGTCGTAAAATTTCGAAAACTGGTAGGTCCTTTCTCACTCCTTGGCCAACCGTTCTCTAATATTTCTGTGGACGTTTCACTGGGGCGTCGAGGGGCGTTGTGGCCCAGTCCACAACGCCCCTCGACGCAAACCACCTCCACACCCTGGGGCTGTGCTATGAAGTCCCACTTTTCTATAGTTTCCTCGTCTCACTTATGTGCTCCAAACATCGGTGATCTCGTGTTTCGCAAAATGAATAATCAAACTTAAACTTAAACTAGAATTTTTCTAAAAGCATTTGACTATTTTAGGGTCTTTGGATGAACGACCCCGTGCAACCCGCAACACCACCCTGTACTAAGACACGAACAAATTCTTGTAAATAAATAACCATTTGTTAATTTCAATAATCCTTTATTATAGTTAAGTACATTTATTATTTAACAAACTAAGAATAACTTATTAAAATTGTCATACGTATTTTACAAGTGCTTATTAGCTGTTACTTAGTTATAATTGAATTTTTTAAAAACTAGTCCGAATCCGTGGACTCCGTGAGAACATAACAGGCAGAAACAGTGATTACAAAAACGATCAGTTAAAAACAGTTTGTTATAGCCGGTTCTCTTCTCAGCGAGTCCCGAAACCCCGTGCAAAACTCTCTGGTATATAGTTTACTATATTAGTAGCGAATAGGCTATTGCAATATAATATTTGAATATAAATGAATAATAAATTGTATAAAAATGTGTTGTTCGTGAAATTATATATGCAATCAATTAGGTTCACCAAAGATACGTGCGTTTAACTGAAACTGTTGATATCGGTAAGCCGCAAGACTTAAGGCAAGCTCTTCACGTGTCGTCTTAACAACACCGCTCTCTGCAGTCTTTTTATGTTATGGACTATAGCGCAAATAGAACAAATTATTTTTAGGAATCGATTAGAATCTACATCCTCTAGTGGCCGTGACTCGTTAGCAGCACAAAACAGATTTATAAATGGAGAAATTCTGCGATTAAACACAAAGAATATCGAATTAGAAGATAGTTTAGTAAATGCTGAAAAGTACGTTCATATTTACAACTTTCCTATAGTCGGATTCAAGAGTAATACTGCCGTGCAATCTGAATACTTCTCCATTTTTAACATTTTATCAATTGCTAACATTTTATGCGCGCTGAACCTGCTGACTGGCAAGTTTGACTTCAATTCGCATGTCTCAGAAGATAATCTACTTTTCTTTCGTGGAATCTATATTTGTACTCCCCGGAATTACTCTTGGAGTCTACTATGTTACGTAAATAAACTTCTTCATATCCTTAATGGCAAAGTGTTTGGAAATGTTTCAATCAGGAATATTTTCCAGTTGAAATAAAATTAGTAATACTGGATGGTAACTTGGTGTTTAAAGTGTCCTTTACAGTGAAATTTGTCGAATAACAGAAGAACTAGATCAGATGTATCGTGACTATATGTTTGCCTTACAATCGACTATACACATACCTTACATGACAATAATGCATGCGATGTGATGAAAGTTAATTTAATCGGTGGGGATGTGGTAAGTCTAAAACATTTTAAAAGTTGCGAAACCAGATTTTACTTCGTCGTAGAAGCCTAAACCACAGCCTCAGATCCTCACGGATTCAGAGACCGCTGCTCTAACCACTAAGCTAGAGCACCCGCAGTTAAAAGCAGAAGTTTAAAACTA